>CAUYLG010024518.1:0-36393 GCA_963573385.1 Cacajao melanocephalus | reverse complement strand
TCTCTCTCTAAATAAATCACTTTCTACAAACACTTTTGAGTCCAGCATTTACTGTGCACCGTGCCCTGGTCCCCTCTCTCATTCTTAAGAAGGCAGGAGACCAAGAACCTGGAAAAACATTCTCTCAGGGGAGCTAAGGGCACCCTGAACCCCTGAACCCCAATATTACACCTTGACCTACTAATTTAGATATACAGACCTCCAAATTCTAACCACTCCTTTGAGTTACTCATCACTGAGTTCTCCCAGGTGTATGTACTGCACATGTTAATACAATTTGCTAGGCCAGGCCTGGCAGCTCATGCCTATAATTATAGCACTTTGAGAGGCTGAGGTAGGTGGATTGCTTCAGTCCAGGAATCGGAGACCAGCCTCAGCAATATCATGAAACCCCATCTTTACAAAAAATACAAATATTAGTCAGGCATGGTGGTATGTGCCTGAACTGTAGTTCAAGCTACTCCAGAGGCTAAGAGGGGAGGATCATCTGAGCCCAGGAGGTTGAGGCTGCTGTTAGCCATTGAAGCTGGATATTTCCCTGACACTTTCATGAGACTTGAGACTTCATTTACTCAGACCACTGCTGTCAACTCCTCAGTGGAAGGAGCACTTGAGCAAAGGTGGGAACTGGTGCCGGCTGGCTCAAACGCTGCTCACTCAGACCTACTGTGTTCCACTCCTCTTGGCAGGGAGCATGCAGGTGAGCAGGTGCAGGAGATGGAGTGAGCACTTTTTGGGTGACAGCAGAAGTGAATGCAGTGCATGTCCCATGGCAGCATCCAGGTGGGATGCCTGTGATCCCTGAAGCCCCAGAGGACGTGTTATGGTGCTCCTTTAGCTCTGCCATCCACAGACGGTGTAAGTGTTAACAGCTTGCTGGGCCCACGGCTGTCCTCCACCACTGAGGGCAAAGGGCCAGTGTGACAGCCTTTTGTGTCCACACTCAGGGCTCCTGAGCTCTAGTCCAGTGTCTAGGAAAAACAAGGTCATGTGAACGATCTGAAGGATGGTAAATGTGAGGGATTTTATTGGTGAGGAAAGTGGCTCTCAGTAAGAAGGAGAGCTGAAAAAGGAACAGGGGGTGGTAGGTAATCTTCCCCCGAAGTCCAGCCATCTCCAGTTGGATTCTTCTCCAAAATGACACCATCAAGCGGTCCCTCTGAAGTCAAGCCACTGCTCTCCAATGGCCAGCTGTAGTCTCTGATGTCCAGCAGCTTCTCCTCTCTGCCAACTGAGTCTGGGGTCTTTATAGCCACAGGACGGGGCAAACCAGGGCCATGTGTGGTCTGGGAAAAGGCAGCATTTCAGTGGGAAAACAGGGTTATAAGTGCTCACTGTGACCATAGTCTCAGGCTTTTTGGCTTGAAGGTGGGACTTCACCTGGCACCCACCCTTGCCTGCCCAGAATTCCTCTGCCTCCTCTCCCTTTCACCATGACTGTGCCACTGCACTCCCTGGGTGACAGAGTGAGATCCTGTCTTTAAATAAATAAATAAAAATTAAATTAAACAAAATGTGTGTATTTTCTCTTGTATATTGTCTGTCTGTTGTTGTTTAATTCACAGGCCCCCAGTAACTGAACCTAAGAGGGTAGGGGGGAAATTTGTCCTCCCCTACATAAACAAGCTCCCAGGTGATCCTGTTGCTTCTTATCCAAGAATCACACTTTGAGTAGCTAGACGTGTACCCTGATGTGGATTAGGTCATCCAAGGAATGAAGAGCTGCCCAGGTAACTCCTCACTCTCCCACATTTGATGCCCAGAAAGACCCAGGACAAAGGAAAGAAAGAGCCCATAGCAGTCTATTGTGCAAGAAAGTCCAACACCAATCCCAAGGTACAAAAAGCTAGGCTAGGAGGCCAAAACTAAGGGGCCAGCCACCGCAGCCACTCTCAGAAAGCAAGTATGAAACCCCAGTTCATTACTCTAGAGGGTGACAGACTGGTGAAGTGTTTTGGAAACATGTTAGATGCCAAAATAAAGACATTTAGCCTGGAGAGGAGAAGATTAGTGTGTTGGATTGCCAGATTTAACAAATAAAAATATGGGACACTCAGTTAAATTTGAATTTCAGATAAGCAAAGAATACTTCTAGTATAAGTATGTCCCTTGCAACATTTGGGATATACTTACACTAAAATGTTGAATTTTTTTTTTTTTTGAGAGAGAGAGAGTCATTCCCTGTTGCCCAGGTCAGAGTTCAGTGGTATAATCTCAGCTCACTGCAACCTCCACTTCCCAGGCCTAAGCAATTCTCCTGCCTCAGCCACCCTAAGCAATTCTCCTGCCTCAGCCACCCTAGTAGCTGGGATTACAGGCACATAGCACCATGATCAGTTAATTTCTGTATTTTTAGTAGAGATGGGGTTTCACCATGTTGGCCAGGTTGGGTTGATTCTCCAGCCTCTGCCTCCCAAAGTGCTCAGATTACAGGCGTGAGCCACCACACCCAATCCAATTTTTTAAAATCTGAAATTCAAATTTAACTGAGTGCTCTGTATTTTATCTGGAAATCCTACTTATGTGGGATGTGGGATACCTTCAACTCCTTGAAGCACTGGCGTGAAGCAGTCCTTAACTAGGTGCAGTGATCAACTGGGAAGCTTTAGAAACAGTGCTGGGGCCCGGGTCCCACCTCCAGTGACTGTGATAGAGTTGTCTGGGGTTCACTCTCACTGGGGTATTCAGAAACTCTGCAGGTGATCTGAAGGTCCAACCAAGGTTGACGACCACTGTATTCAGCTGACTTAATTCAGAGGTACATGGCAGTGTTTGAGTCACTGTGGAGCCACTAGAGACAGGGAAAACTGGGGTCTTCACGTGAACTGTAAAACAAGAAAAGTCAGCTTCTCTCAAGAGGTAATGTGCCTCCTGTCTGAAGTATGTAAGTAGTAGCTTGATAATTTCTTAAAGGTTTTTTTTTTTTTTTTTTTTTCCCAGAGGGAACTCAAGATTAGAGCATGGTACAGAGGTGATTGTTGGAAGGGTGGGGGAGGATTGAAGAGAAGAGTAGATAAAGTGATTACCATGACATTCCCAGCTCTGAAAACCCAGGACTGGTTTATTGATTAGATTAAAAAATAAATGAGTCATAGAATGATACACAAAGATAAGCAAAAGAAAAACAAATGAGTGCATGCTAAAGAATGCGACATTTGTGTAAGGTCTGTAGTCTAGTTCATTGTACTGTGCCAACACATTTTCTGGTTTTGGTAATGCACTCTAGTTACCTGAGATGTCACCATTAGGGGAAACTGAGTAACGGGTATACAGGACCTCATTGCACTATGTTGGTAAGTCTATAACTATTTCAAAGTAAGAAGCTTAAAATAAATTAATTCATTACGTTGCATTGAACGATTGCTTTTCCAGGAGGCCTGAGCAATGGAGGGTAGCAGGATTGCTCTAACAGGGAGCCAGAGCTTCCCACTGGGGAGGTGTGGAATCTGCCTGTATTCCTCTCACTCACCGCCCAAATGATGACAGTCTCTTCTCAAGGATTCTCCTGGTATCTGGGCAGATGGGGGAACCTCAGCACTTCCTGGATGCATGTTTACAAACAAAATCAGGGCCAGTTGGTAGGACTGAAAATAAAGCAACTGGAGCTTTTAAGCAGTGTGATTTCCTAGAAGGGGGAATAAGTCACCATGTTCCAGATTTAATTAGCAATACAATGAACTAATAATAAAAATGAAGGCCAATCCTCAGACAAGATGAGGTAATGACAGTGGCCTGCAGTGACTCTGTTTGTGGGTGTTGAGTGCGCGCCCGTGTGTGTGTGTGTGTGTGTGTGTGTGTGTGTGTGTGTGTATTTTTAGATAGCGACTTATTCTGCATGTGGTAATTAGGGCCCCAAGGGGGATTTGAATATTTTTTTCCAGGGTTGGCAAGTGGAGGGAGGAGATGGCTAAAATTCCCACACATCTGGGGCAAACGGATCCTGCACTCCAATTTCCTGTCGGCGCCACTGGTTTCTTGCGGAATTACTTGCTAAGTAAATGACTGTTATAAAACTATGAAGATTCGGTCAATCAAATTAACCCCTTTTGTACGTTGCCTCCCTCCCCCTGCCCCCACCCCAACGGTTCCCTTCATTTGCCTAAACTCGGCGGCTTTTGAAAATGTGTTCAAGCTTGAAGGCTCCAGCCTTCCTCACATTGGCCAAGTGTAACCTGAGAGAGAACCCAGAGGCCCCCAATTGTTTTGCTAATCAAGATTATTGCTCTATTGAGATGTGGACGCACAGCCTGGCTGACAAAATTTGTCAGTTTCCCATGAAATAGTTCTGTCAGTTTAGCCCGGGTGCTGGCAACTATTAACATATAAATGAAGTTTCTCTCTGCTCGGCCCCCACCTTCCCTACCCCTCAGCCACCCATCCTAATGGAGGCAAGAAAATATAAACACCGCCCCCGCCACCCCCAGCTCCCAAACCTTCTGTGTGCTTAAATCAAACCAGCTTCTTTTCTCCAGTGCCTGCAAATCCTGTGGGCCATGGGGTCTCCAGGGGGCTGGGAGGAGCTCATTTGCACAAAACTACTTTTAAGGCATGAAACTGCCAGGCCCTAGCCTCCCGCTGACAGCAACAGGCGACTGGCTGGGCCTGCTAGGGGACAAATGGCCGTCTGAATGCCAGGGCAGACCTCCAAGGCAGTCTTCGGGGACAAAGTGGCAACATGGAACACGGGGTTTGAAAGAGTTATCTGGGCCCAGGGGTCAAATGTCCGTTATCTTGTGCTAGTTTGACCTGCTGAATGGCAGGACTGGGAACAGGTGGGGGCCAGGAGAGGCCAATTGCTGGCTTTTCTCACCCTGGATTCTGGGACAAATGTATAGGGCTGGCTGAGCTATGGCCTGAGGTGAGCTCACCTTGTCTTCACCTTAGAATCAGGACTTCCTTTGCCATAGCCTGGCTTGGGCTCTTAGCTGAGCTAAAAGAAGAAAGGAGATCAAATTCTATCTACTTGTTTCTCCTGGGATAGAGTTAGGGCTAATGTATTTGATATATCATATTGTATTTATATTACTCCTATAATAATATATGTGTATATGTATATAACCTGTCAACCACTCCAGTAAAAATAAATTCACAATGCCAAAATGACATATATTACAGAAATAACCTCATTTTGGCATTGTAAGTTTATTTTTGCCCGAGTACTTGATACATACACACACATATATGTATATATACACACACATATACATATTATATATACACATATATGTATACATATTCTATACATGTAAAATCTCAAGCACTGTGGTAAAGATAAATTAATATATGAATCGTGTGTGTGTGTGTGTGTGTGTGAATCTGTAAGTCAACACACATCAACAATATTAGCTATCTGGTATTAAATTAGTTGCCTGAAAGGAAAATTCTGCCAGGAGCCTAGTGTGGTCAGAGAGGTACTTAAAACGATTCTGGTAATTGGTTCAATGGGCTTTGCAAGGTGGAGACCTCTGCCAGGAATGCTTCAATCACGGTTTATGTCAGCTATGTGGTAAACTGATGCTTTGGTGGCCCCCAGGGACAGAGCCATGTGAGCCTCCCCACCCCCACCTCCAATTGCTTCTGTTTTCCAGTCTTGTGTCTCTCCTAGCCTGACCGGAAAAGATACTGGGGATCCCCCAAGAACTTCCTAATCAGAAAAGCCTCGTTTGAAATGTCTTCCTGAAGCCAGAACACCTAGCTCTTAGCCAAACTCTTAAGATTTGGTTTTGGAATCAAAATTTTCATCCTGAGAATGTAGAGGAGAAATCTCCAGGGGTTTTCACCATCCAATCTGTAGATATTAGCCTTTCAGTAAATACAATTTAATGGTTAAGAGCTCTGGAATCAGACTGCCTGGATTCCTAGCTGTGTGACATTAGGCACTTATTTAACCTCTCTGTGCCTTAGTTTTCTCCCCAGTAAAACAAGAAAAGGACAGTGACCTTATTATTCATAGGAGAAGAAGAATACACTGTATTATGTTTATAAAGTGCTTAGATAGTGTCTGCATTTAGTAAGTGCTTTGTGTTTGTCAAATAACACGGTTGGAAGAATTCAGTACCATTTCTTTTATTCACTGGTTTAGTTGATCATCACTTTATTTATAAACAGCAAGGCAGTTTTCATTTCTGGGTAGCGATTCAAGTTTATTTTTAAAACAAATGTACTTAAGTGAAATATAAAGTCAATTTCAAGAAAGATACTAAATAAATTATACAGTGGAGGACTGTGAGTATGGTAAGATATAAAGATGGTAGTTAAGTGCCTGAAGTTTGAAAAACACTGTTATACATGTGATTAGATTTGGGGAGAATTCTCAGATGTGTATTCCAAAGAACTGAGGAATACAATGTCATTCTTTAATTCTTTGTTGGCATTGTCCCATACTTTGCATTTTTATGTGATACTTAAGATTGGGATTTGTTATGTGACTGAATTGTGTCCCCCCAATCACCACCAAAATTTATTGTGTTGAAGCCCTAACCCCCAGTATAAATGCATGTGGAGAAAGGGCCTTTAAGGAGGTAATTAAGGTCAAATGAGGTCATCAGGGTGGAGCTCTGACCCAATAGGACTGGTGTCTTTTTAAGAAAAAGGAGAGAAATACCATGAATATGAGCACACAGGGACTGGGCTATTTATCCAAGGCAGCCATCTGTAACCCAAGAAGGGAGGCTTCAGGAGAAACTAACCCTGCGGACACCTTGATCTTGGACTTCCAGCCTACAGAACTATGGGAAAATAAATTTTTGTGGTTTAAGTCACCCAGTCTGTAGTATTTTGTTATGGCAGACCTAGCAGACTTATACAGGCTTATATGGACAAAAGGAAGAGATTTTGTCTGAGAATTCTTTCTTTCTAGAGTTAAGGATAATTTAAACAAAACAGACAAAAAGGAGAGAAATGAGTGTGTGTCAGAAATAGACACAGTTGCCAACCCTCTTCAATGAACTAAATGTTTGTCCCCCTCCCTCATTTATATGTTGAAACGCTAATCTCAATGTGATATTTGGAGGTAATTAGGGGGAAAATTAAATAGTAGGAGTAATTAGGTCATAAGGGTGGAGCCCACATGAATGGAATTAGTGCCCTTCTAAGAGGAGGCTAGAGAGCAGCTAACTCTTTTCTCTAGTGTGCAAACTAGGAGAAATTGACCGTCTGAAGCCTGGAAGCAAGCCTTCACCAGAAGCTAACCATGCTGGCACCCTGGTCTCAAACTTCCAGCCTCCAAAACTGTGAGAATAAATACCTGTTGCTTAAAAGCCACCCAGTCAATCTTACTCTGTTACAGCAGCTCAGACTGACTGAGACCTTCTTTTACAATGACAGTAAAACTAAGAACGGCTAAAACGTACTGAGTGCTGACTAGATTGGACACTGGCAGTGCCACAGGCACCACCTGAATGATGTCACCTCACTGTCAAAACAGAGCTAGGCAGGAAAATTCCAGAGACAAGAAAACTACAGCTTGGTTCCCAGGAAGGAAGTGTAGAAGTCGTCAGGTCTTTCTGCCCTTGAAACCAGAGCTCTCGACACCCATGAGATTCTGCTGGCAAAATTCTCTAAACTGAAGAGGCTTCATGAGAGTTGCTTAGGGGGAACCAGGAGAGCAGCGTAATCCCACAGGGAGGATGTGCAAGTCTGCAGGGAAGGCTGCCTCGGCCCTCCTTCGGGCCACACGTTCCGACCTGGATCATTTCCTAAAATGGTTTCATTTTACAAATGAGCATGAGGCTCCGCTGGAAGCAGCCAACATTGGCAGAGATTAAATAATTAGCATTTCAAAGTGTTCATTTTCATTTTCCTCTTTGCCAGGGTGAGAACCACTACAGGACAAAAATGAGCTCGTTTTTTTCCAGTCTCGGCCCAGGAGAGATCTTTGCAGAGAAAGCAAGCCCACCTCATCCCCGCAGCTGGCTTACTGGTGCCCATTCTGAAGGCTGGACACATCCTGGCCCAGCCCTGCCCCAAGGAATGCTGGTGAGGGATGGCTTACCAACACCATGACTCAGCCCTTCCAACATGCCCAAGAGGTCAGTTCTGGGATATTCCTTCCAGGAATTCATGAGAGCACATTGCTGGTAATGTTGGCATTTGCAGATTACATTTAAAAATTCCTTTTATGGGGTTTAAGAATAGGGCTAAGATACCCGTATAATAAAGAAAGGAGGAGACTTTGCTTGGTCTAATGGAGAAGCCGGAGCAGCACTGGTGGGTACAATGGCCAGTAGCTACACCTGGCTTTTGGGCCCTTGCACAGCGGCAAGGACACATTGAGATGTGCTCTAGTTGCAAGATACACACGGGATTTCGAAGACGGAGTATGAAAAAAGATGTTTTTATATTAACAACATTCATTAGTGTTTTTATATTAACATTCATTAGTGTTTTTATATTGGTTGCATGTGGAAGTGATCATGTTTTGGAGATACCGTTGACCTTTGAACAATATGGGTTTGAACTGCACAGGTCTGCTTGTAAGCGAATTTTCTTCTGCCTCTGCCACCCCTGACCTGGCAAGACCAGCCTCTTCTCTTTCTCCTCCTCCTCAACCTGCTCCGTGTGAAGATGATGAAGATCAAGACCTTCATGACAATCCACTTCCACTTAATGAATAGTAAATACATTTTCTTTTATTTATGATTCTCTTAATAACATTTTCTTTCCTCTAGCTTGTTTTTTGTAAGGTTACAGCAGTATATCACGTTTATAACATACAAAAGTATGTATTCATCAACTCTGTGCTATCGGTAAGGCTTCTGATCAACAGTATGCTAATGTTTTTGGGGTAACGTTTTGGAGAGAGTAGTTAAAATGCTAACTACTCTCTGATCAACAATATGCTTATGTTTTTGAAGTAATGTTTTGGAGAGAGTCAAAAGTTATAGGCAGATTCTTGATTGTGTGGGGTATTGGCATCTCTAACCTCTGCACTGTTCAAGGGTAAACTGCATTAGCTAAAATAAAGCACATTCTTAAAATGAACTCCACCTGTTTCTTTCTGCTTTTGTAAATGCAGCTACTCTAAAGGCCTTTCCCCTTTCTCTAAATCCTTCTCTCTCATTCATTACCTTATTTTACTATCTGAAATCCTGTTCTTCATGTATCTGTTTGCTCTTAGCTTTCTGTTTCTCCTTCTGGAATATAAGGTCCCTGAAGGCAGGGCCTCTGACTGCCTATCTAACTGGCTGCTTTACTTCTATTATGCAGGGCCAAAAACAAGATATGTACTCAATAAGAATTTTTTATATTGCATGAAGGAGGGAAGGGCACTCAGGTAGAAGTTCCTGTTCTAAAGCACCTCTGGGCACCAAGTAGAATGGACCATTTTATTGCTTGCACTTGAGGCCACCATATGCAAAAAAACTTTCATTGACCCTATGGCATTTTAGGGCACTTACATAACTACCTGTCAATCTCCTTCTACTGGACACTAAGCTCCTTGATAGCAAGAACCTTATTATAGTTATATTTTTATTCCCAGGCACATAGAAGGTACCCAGTAAATGTCTGATGAATAAATCAACCATTGAAACTTTACCATAGAAGTCTAAAAGGATGTAACTTTCTCAATAAGAGAGCATTCTAGCCTCAGCTAAATAATGTTTTTTTTTCCCCTCTGTCTGATCATCTTAAAGGTCCTCCTTTTCATGACAAGAAAACAGCTGAATTTCGCCAGTAAGATATGGGTTTGGCGCGCCAGCTGGATGTGATAACGCAATAACACAAATTACTGTTTATCTAGTGCTTTATATTTGGCTAGGTGCTTTCATGTACTCTATCATGTCATTTGGCCCTCAAAACTACTTTGTGAAGTGGGAGGAGCAAAGATTAGAATTGAGTTTTGCAAAAGAAGAAACAGGATTAGAGACATTGCCCACGTTGGCTTGCCCAGAGACACTGGGAGAGCTAAACTCTAAGCCCAGGACTTTAGATTCCTCCTTTATTGCTTTTTCTGGGTTCCTCTGACTAGAATCCAACAGATCCCTCACTCTCTAACAAACGGAAGGAAGCAAAGTTTCTTCCATTTAGTGTGTCTCTGCCCAAAAGGCTTCAGTGACTTCCTGTGATTTGTAAGACACAATCCAAACTATTTCTCCCAGCAAGGAAAGCTTTCTGCAATTATCTTCCCAGTCTTATCTTCCGATAGTAATCCCTTCTCATACCCTCATGTGCCAGGTACATAAACCTTCAGATATCAGCTTCCTTGGGCATATCTTGCAGTTCCCCAGCAGCAGTCATTTCCACCACATTTACCGAGCCTGAGCTGCCTTCCTCAAAACCCACTCATAGTCTTTCCTTTCAACTTACTTCTCACCTTGCCCCTTAGCCTTACAGGCCATATCTTTGCTTTCCTTCTGCCATTTTTCTTTTTTGCCAATGTATGGGAAATTTTCCCTATAGTGGCTCCAGTGAAGTCCATTGTGCTGTAATCATCCAACAGGTTCTTCTTGCCCACCGCACAGAGAGCCAATTCACTGAGACAGCAGGTAAAGAATTGAATGAATGCAGAGCTAGCCAAGCAGTAAACGGGAGTTCATTACTCAAATCAGCCTCCGCAAGAGCTCAGAGGCTCAGGTTTTTAAGGATAATCTGGCACGCAGGTGGATGCTGATTGGTTGGGGATGAAATTGCAGAGGTGTGGAAAATGGTCTTCGTGCGCTGAGTCTGCTTCTAGGTGGGGACCACAAGACTGGTAGAGTCAGGAGTCAAAGGTCCAGGTGGAATTAGTCACCAGAACACAAAAGTCTGCAAAACACCTCAAAAGACCAATCTCAGTTTCGACAATAGAGATGTTATCTATAGAAGCAATTGGGGAAGTCACAAACCTCATGACCCTGGTCACATGACTCCCAAGCTTCAAGGAATCATAGAAAAGCAAACTAGGGACTAATGTCTGGTTATCATTTAACTACGCCTATATTTTAGCAGAATTGAGGTTTCTCCCATAAACCTGATCTCATGGCCTTTCATTAGTTTTACAAAGATAACTTCTGTCCCTGAGCCAGAAGGGGGTTAGTTTTAAGGAGGGACTGTTACCATCCCTGTTTTGAAGTTAAAGTATAAACTAAATTTCTCCCATAGTATGCCCAGGAACAAGTGAGGACAGCCCACCTGTGAGGGTAGAAGCAAGGGGGAGTCAGTTATGCTGGACTTCTCTCATGTCATACTCTTTGCAGAGGCAGTTTCAGTGCCTCATTGCTACTTTGATTGCCCATCTCCAAATCACCTGCCCATCATCTCACTTACAGAGCATTTATTTAATCTATAGTGAGCATTTGTGGTGGTATATGCTTATAACACTACATGTATTCACATCTCTAAGGAGGAGTTTCCAATTTCCTACAAGACCCCAGTGTCAAGGCTGTATAATTCAGGGTGGATACTTCACTTAAGTGTATCCATTCATAGTGTTTGAACAGGACAAGAGTCTCTGTAACAGCTGCCTCGGGAAATGTGACAATGAGGAACCAAAGACAGTGAGTAAGGAAGAAGCCACACAAAGGTATAAGGGATGGAAATGCCTCGTTAGTTTCAAATCCATGGCTCCAGCAGTTTCTGAGGTTAAGCTGCTTAGCTGTGCTTCCATAGTGTATGAAATAAGACACAGGCTTGGCTATCATAACATATAAGTCACAGAGCTCTGACCAACCAGTGGATTGGTCCCCCTTCAAATAAGTGTTCTTCCTGGTCCAATCATCTGTGGCAGGAGCATCTGGTATGTGGGCTGTGTTTGTGTTACAGGAGAGCAGGATGTGGCTTGGTGCCTGTCTGTGTCTAGGGCTAGTGTGTGCAGTGCATCTTAGCTTTGAATGCCAAAGCCTCTCTCTGTACTATTGGGTAAAGGGAAGGGCACTGGTTCTTAGAGAATGCATTTTGATTTAATATCTGACCACCCTACAGAAGGCAAGGTGACCTGATTATCTCTGCCACTAGAATGGCGGAAAGCTATTCAGAATACAAAAGCAAAGGCATTAAGAAGACCATAGGCTCACAGAATGGGGTCTGTGTCCCTTCTTCCCATGAACACACTAGTTCTGCAAGTTTGAATAATGCACAAAGAACTCTAAGCAACAAATGAAGAGTCAGACTGGATGATGGTCCACACATATACCTTAAAAGCTTTTAAATATGCAGATTCTCTAAGATTCCCTACCAGCAATTTCTCATTCCAGCACATGGCAACGTGCTGGAAAATGTATCCCAGGTGGTGTTCCTCTATCCTGTTTGCTTTTCCTTCTCAAATATTGCCAATATTCTTATTTCTGGTACAGAGAAGAGATCATATTTCTGACAGGCCTATCTTCAGAATTAGTCATATTTTTTGAGCAGTTGAAGATGGACTTCAGTCTAAGCATGATAGCCGATGCTTATAATCTCAACAGTTTGGGAGGCTGAGGTGAGAGGATTACTTGTGGTCAGGAATTTGAAATCAGCCTGGGCAACATAGAAAGACCCCCATCTCTACCAAAAAAATTTTTTTCATAGAGATCACACCCCCGGAAAGGGATATCTGTATCTGTATCTACACCTATATTTAGAATAGAACAGGCAACAGATAAAACCAAGAAGACTCAGGAGTTACAGCTGGTAAGAAAGGATCAGAACCACACCTCATAGCTTCTTACCCATTTATTGAGAACTTTTTAAGAACTCACTACAGGCATATTATTTCACTGGACATAACATATAGGCATAAACCAAAATATGTGATCCCTGGTCTCAAACTATTTTTTTAGTATGGTATCACATTGCTTATTTGTGGGTGTTCCATAGGCTCCTCAATTCAGCACCCCAAGAAATAAGCTCATTACCTCCCCACTCCCTCAACCTACTTATCTCCAATCTCTCTCTAAATGGCACCCCATCCACCCGGATACCTGAGCCAAAACACTTAGAGTCATCCTTGATTTATCCTGTTGATTCTGCCTTCCAAACGTCTCTCAAGTCGGCCCACTCCCTCCATTTTTGTCTAAGCTATCATTGCCACTTTCATACTGCATGGCTCTTCAAAAGTATGTCCTTGTAGCCACTTTTGAGCCTTGCTGATCCATGCTCTAGGCCAGGAGTCCCCAGCCCTCCCCACAAGGCTCCCCAAGGTACCAGTCTGTTTCCTGTTAGGAACAGGACCACACAGCAGGAGGTGAGCGCCAGGCAAGTAGATGGAGCTTCATCTGTATTTACAGCCACTCCCTTCGCTCATCACCAGCTGAGCTCCACCTCCTATCAGATCAGCAGGCATTCAATTCTCATAGGAGTGCAAATCCTATTGTGAACTGTGCATGCTAGGGATCTAGTTTGATTCTCCTTATGAGAATCTAACATCTGATGATCTGTCATTGTCTCCCATCATGCCAAGGGACCATCTAGTTGCAGGAAAACAAGCTTAGGGCTCCCAGTGATTCTATATTATGGTGAGTTATATAATTATTTCATTATATTACAATATAATAATCAAAATAAATATAATGCACTGGAATCATCCCAAAACCATTCTCCCCACCTCCAGGCCCATGGAAAAATTGTATTCCATGAAACTGGTCCCTGGTGCCAAAATGAGTGTGGACTGCTGCTCTAGGCTACTTCCAGAATCATTGCTTTCCTCCCGCTACATTGAGTTACACAGGCAAACAGTAAACTGCAAGTATGCAAAGTACACAGCTTAGTCAATTGTGATGTATGTTACATATCCAGGCAACCATGAATCAGGATAATCATCACCAGAATTTATTTTGACTCCTTTGTGATTACTTGCCACAACTCCTTTTCCTCCCACAAATCCCAGGCAGCCTAGGATTTCTGCATTCTGCCCCTATGGGTAGTGTGTATTTCCCAGAATTTTGTATAAATGAATCATACATTATGTACTCATTTATATCTGGCTTCTTTCACTCAGCATAACTGAGATTTATCCGTCTTCCAGTGTGTATCAATAGTTTTATTCCTATAGTTTTTTCATTTCTGAGAAGTATTCCATTGTATGGATATACTATTGATTTATTTGTTTGCTTGCTCATGAAGGTTCCGGTTACTTCCAGTTTTTTTTTTAACCTATTACAAATAAAGCTGCTATGACAATTTATGAACAGGGAGTTGTTTTAACACAGGAATCCAGTTCTCTCAGATAAATACCTAGAAGGGGGATGGCTGGAGCATATGAGAGCTTTATGCTTAACTTTTTAAGAAACTGCCAAACTGTTTTCCATAGTTGTTGTACCATTTTACAGAACTAGTCACAGAATATAAAAGCAACAGTTGCTGGCTTTCTGGGCTCCTGCCTACCGCCCCAAGCTCGTCTTCCTATTGTTCGGTAACATCTTTCCTCTCCAGCTAAGCAGACACTGCTGTGACCCATTGTTGATCTGTTAAATAGTGAAGGAATTTCTGACATCCGTTGACATTGTGCTCAGAGCTGTTGGGAAAGTCATTGACAGAGCTTCTACCCTCTAGGACATTTGAAACCTATACACAGAGATTAATCCTACCCACAGGTGCAAGAGTTATGATGGCACTACCGAGGAAAAGAATCCAGGAAACGTAGGTTCTTTGGGGCAGATGTGGTCTGGGAACATTTTCTGGTGAAGTTAACCATCACTGGCCTTTAAAGATGCCTGATGTTCAGAAGAAATTATGTCCATCTTTTTCTCCATTCATGCCATATCCTATTTGCAAGACTCACCTCATAGCTGACCTCTCCTAGGATAACATGATGATTAAAAGTGTGTGCTCTGGGCTCCGACTACTTGGGTTCAGATCTCAGCTCCACTGCTATCTAGCTGTGTGATGCTGAGAAAGTGACTTAGTCCTTCTGTGTCTCAGTCTTCTTCCCTTTGAATCCAAGATGATAATAAGTGCCACATTGGGTTATTAAGAGAATAAGTAAGATAACCCAAGGAGCATGTTTAGAACAGTGCCTGATGCAAAATCAGCTCTCAATAAACATTGGATAGTGAGTACCATCACCACTCCCTCAGCCAAGACTCCTTTGTGCTGAAGTTACTCCGCAGAGATCACCTTCTTTGCTTTCTCTCATTTTGTAAGCGTAACAGTCTCCATATGAAAACTTTTCTTGGGAACTTACTTTTCTTTTTTAAAACCCTCTTTGCACTCTGCAGGGCACTGTGTGTCTGAATCCTCCGTATATATCCCTAACTCATCATTCCCATTTTCAGGAATCTTTTGATGGCAAGTATCATAACACATAATTCAAATTTGCTTAATCAATAAAGAGTCCATATTCGAGACTGGGTTCATACGAGGTTTGATTTGCCAGCTCAACTTAGCTCCAAGAATATACTTTCTGGTTTTTTTTTTTCTATTCTACTTTCTTCGGTGTCAGTTTAATCCTAAGGATGATGGGAAAGAAAAAAAATTATTGCAAAACTAGTTAAAGGAGTAAAGAAGACTTTAGTCATGACTATTGCAGTAGTGGGGAGAGATCAGGCTCAAATTTGAGTACAAGTACAAGTACAAGTGGGCATTTATAGCCAAGGAACAGGATGAGAGTGTCAGTGAATTGGAAATTACTAAGAGGAGAGACATCAGGGGTCTGGGATTCTTGCTAAACTGGCTTAACAAGATTCTTGCTAATGACAGGCCAAAGATTTATACATTGAAAGTGAGGGTTGAGAAACTTGGTATCAAGGGTGATACCATATTAAGGGTGGGGAGTAATTTAGCAGGATTCTCACCAAAACTTGGCTGGGCAGGCCAAAGACAAGCCAGGGGCCCAAGGTCAAGATCTAGGTGAAAAGAGAGCTCAGAGGAGTTTGACTAAAGTTGGGTCACAGAGAGTCTTTGTAAGTGGCTCCTCTTGTGGTTTAAAATGGCTGCTGGAACCTCCTTGGTCCATGTGTTCCTTATTCAAATCCAGCAGCAAAACCAGGAATAACATTTTCCTTAATTCCCAGGGAAAAGTCCAAAGAATCACTCCCATCACACCAGCTTATTCATGTGTAAACCTCTGGACCAGGAGGTTGGCTGTGCTGGTTTGTTTAGCATTGTCACCTGATCCATTCCTAGAGCCAGGAAAAGAAGTGATAGCATCTAAATTGTGAAGCTCCCAAACAAAACTGGGGCCCAGACACATCCCTAAATTTGTGGGGCTTCCAGGTAAGAGTATAAATGGAGGCACACCCTCCATAGGTATAAAGATTTTAAAGTTACCTATCAAGCTAATAAACAGTTTAATAAAATATGTTCTACCTGCCCTGGGTTGCTAGATTAAAAAGACTTCTCAATTTTTTTTTTTTGAGATGGAGTCTCACTCTGTCACCCAGGCTGGAGTACAGTGGCGCCATCTTGGCTCACTGCAACCTCCGCCTCCCGGGTTCAAGGGATTCTTCTGCCTCAGCCTCCCATGTAGCTGGGATTATAGGTGCATACCACCACACCCAGATAATTTTTAGTAGAGACAGTGTTTCACCATATTGGCCAGGCTGTTCTCGAACTCCTGACCTCATGATCCACTCACCTCGGCCTCCCAAAGTGCTGGAATTACAGGCATGAGCCATTGTGCCCAGCCGACTTCCTGAATTTTTATTTGCTTAATCTGGCAACTTCACTTCTGCTTTGAAAAATGCCTTCATAGTGATGACATGGAAGAATAAGGGTGAAGCTGCCTGGGAGTCCCTCTAATATAACCCAGGAGAGCACAGAGAGAATCATGGAAGGGGCTCTCCTTGCTCCTGGGAATAATATTTTGTTATGCTAAAACCTACCACATTCTCCCTATCTGGGAAGAAGATGTGTGTAATTTGTCTTTTATGTTACCTAAAAGCTTCCATCGTTGAGTCCTTCCTGCTCTCCACAGCACTGTCCTTCTCTGACTTCAGCCGTGGGACACCTACAAATCTTCCTGGCTTTCAGACCCATCTGCATGTTGTTTTGAGGAAGCATGGCTGGAGAGGTGGAGAAGCACTTCCCTGGGGCCTGAGCTGTGTTAGCCGCAGAAGCAGATGTTTGGGTTATAAGTCATGCTGTGCCAGGGCTAAGGACCAGATCCACATGACAGAGGCAGCAGTGTGTTCTGTCATAAGTGTATTCTTATGCATATGTTTGTGATATGCAGAAGGCTCTCAAGCTGGGGGCGCAGGGCAGAGGCCTTTTGTGCCAGGTCTAAGGACAGCACTGGGCTTTTTCATTCCAGACATACATTCCAGACATTTCATTTCAGACCTACATACGGCAAGACTGCATTTCCTAAGCTCCTTGGGCCATGTGATTGAGTTATGGCTAGTGAATGTTGGCTATTTCATGACCCATGAAAATCTCCCACAAAATTCTTTGTACTCTCTTTTTTCTCCATTCACTGGATAAATGGAGAAGATTCTAAAACCCTAGAGGAGAATAGGATCACAGATGGAATAAGCTTCAGTCCCTGAATGACTGCTTGGAGCAGAGCCTCCCTTCAGCTTCCACCTCCAATTGGATTTTACCTGAGCAAGAAATATCTATGACGTCAAGCTACTGAGCTGTTGGTGTTTCTCTGTTAAGCAAATCGTACTACCTTAATCTGTGCAAGGGATGATGGGAAAAAGGAGAGAGAGAGAATGTTTGCTGGTGTGGCAACTAATAAGCTAATGTCTACCACGATTACTTCCAAATAGCTCTTAGGCATATAGCAATAATAGTCAAGTGACACCTACTACCTACATTCTCGGCTGTGTCACCAGAGGTCTTTTCACGTTACAAAATCCGGAACCATTTAACCTAGAGTCTGCGTGGTTTATGTAATGTACCTAACACGGCACTCTCTTCATGTGACTTAGCGCATTGGCATGCAGAGAATTCAGGACCTGGAATTGATTTTCCAATGCTCGGAGGTCATATTCTTATCAATATGATTTTAAGCTATGAACTGAAAAACCAACAGTGTAATACATGGCTATAAAAATGTCAGTATGGGCCCACAGTTAAAAGGTGGTAGGAAACACAAACTGTCGCCAAAGACTCAACCAGGTCAGCAGTTGCTCTTTTTAAGGGCAAACACACAGAAGTTTTCATCCATTTCTGCAGTCTCAATGAACTGTATTTGAAATGACCTCCAGTGCACTACTGTATGGAGCGAGGGTGTGAGGAGGTGAGGGTTTCTTCAAAACTTCCTGAAGATGGAGTTTTAAAATGAATAGACTGAACTCAAAGGCGGTGGAGAGCCAGGAGGGTGGGAGGATTATGGAATTTCTTTGACCAGAGGACTGTATCAACAGAGGGTAGGATGCAGAATGGTAAACAATCTTGGGAAATCTGTAATAATTTAAAGAGAAACATGTAGGGTTGGGTATTTCAAAGAAAAGTATCAAAGTGTCGAATACAAATAAATTTATAAAGCCAATACAGATTGATTGGTCCCACTTGTGGAGATCCCAGTCTTCTTCTTTAAATGCACTACCTTCTTTAAATTCAGTGAAGTCTCTTCCTGTATTTGAGATCACGATGACCGCTGAGTGCACTGCCGTCCCCTAGCACAGCATGGAGATTTAACACTGCCCGACAACCTGCAGTCAGGTCCTTCCAGGAAAGCCTGAAGCAAAAAGACAGGCACAATTGCCAATTCTGTTTTAAATCAAGCTTGAGAGTCTTGATGTGTATCTAAAACGTTCAGCAAAGAGTTAAACAAGAAACTATAAAAAAATGATAGAAACAATATGAGATCTAACATCTCAACAGTTGCCAAAACTAGCAAATAATCAAAATCTGACCACAAAACCTCTCCAGATCCACAATGGCACCAATACCAGCTTAAGAACAAAGCTGCCCAATATATTGTTTAAATCTCTCTCATCTCCACTCATCTCACAACCAAATGCTGGCAACGAATTGGTGTGCAGAAATTTTGAGTTGTAAAAAGGTTGAGAGATAACTGGAGCGGTAATTCTGAAATCGGGGGAGGAAAGGTACCATCCCCTGGGAGATGGGTGCATATCAGAATCAGAGAAGTGGATATTTAAAGAAATATTCATTGCTGTAATTGTATACTAGAGGCAGGAGAGAATTTTGTTTTCCTAGAAGACACACAAAGAAACACTGTGAAAATCTCCTTGACTGATGCACAAATGAGACAACCTCCCCACCAACCAGGAAGATTCTAATGAAGGTGAAAGAAACCATGGATGAGGTATTAATGTTATCAAAAGGGGATGTTGTTTTCCTAAACTCATAAAGGTGAAAAAGCATAACCTTTTTCTCTACATGTTTAATAATTCATTCATCTTTTTATTCAGTTTGTCAAATTATGATTAAACACTGACTGCACACCAAAGAGAGTGGAAATATTGAGAAAGCAGGGTTAAATAAGTCTACACTATTCCAGCGTGGAGATTCACACAAACAGAAAATGAACAACGCAAGTTGGGTTTCATAGAGCTGTGCAAGTTTTCCTAGAAGAGACAAACTCTAACCACAGGGTGTAATTAGGGAAGGCTTTTCTGAAAAAGTGATACCTCCCCACCACCATGATTACCAAGTCCAAGGCCATTATTGTACTTCTTATGAGCTGGGCAGTAAGTATCTAAAGAGAGAGGAAAAGTCAAAACTCTGTGGTATGCAGCCTCTTAAAGGGCTCCCAATAAGACTGGTCTCCTGTTATTGTATAATCCCCTGCCCTTGAGTGAGACCTGAATCTAGCAACTCATTTCTAAAGGAAAGAACTCAAACACAGCAAAAGTGATGAGATGTTTCTTAGATTGGGTTACAAAAAGAATCTGGCTATTACCTCTCTTTCTGGGTCTCTTTCTCTCTCTCTGTCTCTGTCTGTCTCACACACTCTCTCTCAAAGCTCTTGCTCTAGAAGAAACACGATGCCATGTTGTCAGTTGCTCCATGTAGTCAGGCCCACATTCCAAAGCCCTACAACAGCCAGTGAGGACTGGTACCTGCGGGTGGAGATTTTCCCCCAGTCCCACTTCGAAGCCCTGACGCAGAGACACAAGCTCAGGTGTGTCCAGATTCTCGGCACCGCCACCCCACCATTGTGAAGTTATAAATGTTTGCTGCATGAAGACATAATATTTTTGGGTAATTTGTTACGTTGAGATAGATAACAGACTGCTAGCAAACACTGTAAAGATATCACTGGAACTTGTGTTCTTTGAGATAAGTCAGACAATTCAAGATCCTAATAAAATTCCACCAATGCCTGGCTTCAAAAGGGAAGCTTGGTTACCAGGGATTGGGGGAGTGAGGGTTGGTGGGGCGTGAGGAAAATGGAGAGACAGTGGTCAAAGAGTGCAAACTTTCAGTTATAAGATGAATATGTTCTGGAGACCTAATGTACTATGTGGTGACTATAGTTGATAATGTTATATTGTACACTTGAAATTAGTGAAGAGAGCAAATCCTGAGTAGTCCCATCACACATACACACACACACACACACACACACACACACACACACGGTAACTCTATGGCGATGAAAATGTTAATTAGCTTGAGTGTAGTAATCATTCACAGTGTTGTATACCTTAAATATATACAATTTTTATTTGTCACTCATGCCTCAGTAAAGCCAGCAGGGAGTGAAGAGAGAGTGTCCATGTAACCCCGAACCCCAGCTCCCCGTCTCGGTACCTAAAGCCGCCCCTCTGAGATAAGATAGCCACATTCTCCTCTCAGAAGAAGGTGTGTAAATGGCGGAACACTGTGCAGGGAAGGGCTTCTTCTAGGCTTTTTAAAATTATATTTTACATTTTATTGCTTGAAATATTTTCTTCTTTGCGTTAAAAAAGATTTCAAAATTTCTTTCCAGGCATATATTTAAAGTCTCCATCCACCCTAACTTTCTTTCCAAGAGGTTGAAATGGTTCTATCCTTTGTCTGTTAGTAAATGTTTTCCTCCCCTAAGGCGTCCTCTCCAGGAGTAAGAAGCTGTCAGAGCTCCTGTGTTTCTGAAGGGCTTTCCCTGTCCACACCTTTCTACAGGTGCCAATGACTGGAACAAAAAACAAATGGTCAAAAGCTCCATGAAGAAGAATTGGCCGGAATTGGGCCTGGGCTGGACTGAATGCTAACTTTGAATCTGGTCTGGAAAAAGGATTTGGATAGGCAAATTAACCGTAAAAATGAGCAAATTGTCTATCGTCTCCAGGCTGAGTGAAATCATAGCGTTCTGGAATTGCATCATGATTAGCAAAGGCCGTCACACAGACTCTGGAGAAAGTACCCATCACCCAGCCTGGCACAGAGCAGGTATGAATTAATGTTTGCTGAATAACCAGATGAATTGATTCTATATGGATTGCTCCATTTTCAAGGAATTAAAAGGTGAAAAAAAGACTAACACTAAAAAGAGACCAAAAAATATGAAAACCTCTTTGGTTCAGAAATGTCATGAAAAGCAATATATTGATACTAAAAAGAAATACTCAAAGTGGCATGAAATAAAAATTTCCAGTTGCTCAAATATTCTATCAATGTATATTATAGTTGATGGTAATTAATAATTATTGATAAGAAAAAATCTATAGTTACTTAAACATGTTGATTTTTCAAATGCGAAACATGTTGTTAAAACATATAGAAAGAACAGTCCAACTATATGTTATTAACCGGTTTATTTCCTTTCTTGCACTGATCACTACTAGAAATCGGCTTCTATTTGTTCATTCTCTGTCTCTCCAAAACTCACCATGCTCGACACACACACACACACACACACACACGCACCCCTAATACTGTCAAAAAGGCAGCAATGTGTTAAGTTCCATTCACCACTTTTCTCCAGCCCTGAATACAGGCATGCTATATTGTGAGCATACAAGCAAATACACACACACACACACACACACACACACACACACATCTATATATATATATATCTGTATGTGTGTGTGTGTATATATATATATATATACATATTTAACTTATAAATATTTGTTGAGTGACTGAAGCAATGCTATCTCATATATCCAATTGATTAAAGCTTATTTCACATAATGCAAAGAACATAAAGCCCAGTTTACCAAAGTAAAACACTGATTGATTGATTGATTGAATGATTGATTGAGATGGAATTTCACTCTTGTCACCCAGTCTGGAGTGCAGTGGCGAAATCTTGGCTCACTGCAATGTCCACCTTCCGGGTTCCAGCGATTCTCCTGCCTCAGCCTCCTGAGTAGCTGTGATTACAGACACCCACCACTCTGCCTAGCTCAAAGTAAAACATTTTAGAATATCTCTCTCCCCACCTCAACCCTTGGCAACCCTTTTCTTTCTTAGGATCAAAATACTTAATCTTCTCTTGGGTCCTAGTTTTGTGGAACTTCTTCTCCTAACACAGGACGACTCCCGGGAAGTCCAGCTCCAAACTGAGTACCCCCAAGAGAGGCCCACAACAAATGCTTCCTCAGGAGACTTCCTCACTCCTGGACACCAGATCCTGTGCCAGTTAATAAATGAAATCTGATTAAGACTTTAATCTGAAGTGGTATTTCCCTCTAAAATCCCTCCTAACCTAAAGTAGAGCTGCAGATAACAGGAGGAAAATAGAAGGAAATACTACGAAAACGAAGAGACTGCGCTTCTTAATAGCACACAAGGGGAAAAATAATTTTTTGGCATTCATTCTACTTCCTAAGACTTCAGATTTAAGCTCAATTTGCCATAAGAATTGTATCCAAATCTGGGATAACTCCATTCCTTTTATTCGGGTTCAATTTTTCTCCTTCTGGTTTTTATTTTTAGCAGTGCTTCAATTACTTTAAGATGATAATAACCATCAGACATTTTCGATTCTGAATTTATGTAGAACGAGGCCAACAGTTCTCTTTTCAAAGTCTTCAAGAACCCAAACTTTCACAGTCCCGCATTCTGCTCCCAAGACATTAACTCTAATTAAGTTAATCAAATCCATGCACATTCATAAGAATAAAAAGTACTAAAGAACAAGACAACTCTATGAGAAACAGATATTATACAATGAAAATAAAGTGAATTCTCCAGACTTCTTTAACTACTGTTCCATTAAATCCACTTATTTTTGAATGAGCTTTGATCTTTTTTTCATTTCATAGACCAAGATGTTGTCATTAGAGGAATGAATTACTTCCTTTAAGTTGACCTCATTCATATTCCATACCCAAAGCCGGTCTTACTACAACTGCAATTGAGCCTAATCCAATTACAATTTTTATTTCGAAATATAACATGATCCCCTGAACTTGAGAACCAAATGTATTTCAAGGTTCACAAAAAATGCAAGATTTCTATTTGCATGAATTAGGAAAGATTATTTGTGGGCTAGTTTGGAGAGCTGGATTCTGAGAGTTGGAAAAATGGAAATACCATTCTACTGTCTCTCTCATCAACACCTTCATCCTAAGGGGTGAGATGTCCTCCTTATCTGGGCAGAGAAGTCTGGCCTTGACCATCCCCTCCAAATGTCTTCCACGTGCGTGCAGCGTCTTAATGTCTTCACGTTAGGGAAGTTTTATGACTCTTTCACCAACCTCTTCTTGTTCATCTTGTCACCTTTGGTCACGTCTTTTTAGCTTTTTGTCAAGGCTAGTTTGAGCCTGAGCGCCTTCCACCCTTTTCCCCATTGGAAAACAGTCTGGGAAAAGATAGACGCACAAGGTGTCCATGAGTTCCTGTGGCTGGTTCTACCTGAGTCTCTCTCACTAGCCCATGAGAAAACAGCTCATGTTATTTGCTTGGTCTACCATCCAGCATTGCTATGAGGGTCAAATAAAAAATATTTTGTAAACTGACATCTATAAAGGGCTCTATGCAAGACTGACAAATACGGCCATGTATTATTCTGGAGGAAAGCCAAGAAGAGGCAGTCGCAAGGAATCTAAGGGAAGAGCACCCCCTGGAGTTGTGCAGTGCACAACCGTATGCGGCAGCCCTGGTGTTAGGTAAACGTGTTGTCCTCATGGGTTGATTCAGGAGGCCTAAGCCATAAGCGTTAAAGGGAGAATAAGAACAGTAGAAAGCAAAAATAAGAAAGAAAGAAAACATGGAGAAAAGAGGCTGGGGGCCGGGCCTGCTGTCTCATGCCTGTGATCCCAGAACTTTGGGAGGCCCAGGTGGGTGGATGACTTGAGCCCAGGAGTTTGAGACCAGCCTGAGCATTACAGCAAAACTTCATCCCTCCAAAAATTAACTGGGCATGAGGTGTGCACCTGTACTTGGGAGGCTGAGGTGGGAGGCCAAGGCTCTATGGAGTTGTAATTGCACCACTGTACTCCAGCCTGGGCAACAGAGTGAGATCCTATCTCAAAAAAAAAAAAAAAAAAAAAAGACTAGGGATGTGATGTAATGTCCAGAAACGTGTGTGTACATCTCCACAGAAGAAGATCTAGAAGGATATACACAAATCCTTAACATGAGCTATATTTGGATCACAGGGTGGGGTGTGATTTTAACTTTTTGATTTTTTTCTTGTTGTTGTTGTCTTTGTTTATTTTTTTTTTTTTGACAGGGTCTTTCTCTATTGTCCGGGCTGGAATAAAGTTTTGTGATCATAGCTCACTGCAGCCTCAAACTCCTGCGCTCAAGTGACTCTCCCAGCTCGATTTCCTGAGTAGCTGAGACTACAGGCATGCGCCACCACACGTGGCTAATTTTTAATTTTTGTTTGTACAGAAGGAGACTCACTGTGTGGCCCAGGCTGGTCTCAAACTCCTAGCTTTGACTGATCCTCCTACTTTGGCCTCCAAAAATTCAAGGATTACAGGTATGAACTATCGCATCTAGACTTATTTTAATTTTTCAACCGCAACTTTTATGTTTTTCAAGAAGCAGTAATAAAAGAAGAAGCTGAGGCATGGAGATAAGAGTCTGCTAAATCCTGGCTAGGGAGAGAGGACGTAGGAGGAGACAAGCAGAGTTGTATACCTCAGTGTCAGACTGACATTCTCATCATACTTCATCATCCACACTTAGATTCAAGAGACAAGGGCTAGCTATGAGGGGGAGAAACCACAAGAAATCAATAGACTCCAGCCAGTGGAATGCTGCCCACTGCTGTTGTTGAGTTAGACACCACTTACCTCCGCTGGCTTTCGGGTTTCATGTTCAGGTGACTGTGGAAGCCAGAGCAGTGAGTAGCATCACTAACGGAGTAAATGTAGATGGACAAGAAGACTTCATAGGTTAGATGATTGCAAAATGTTCCCTTTAGGGGAGTACAGGGAAAGTATAAGTGCAAGGGTGATCTAAGAGTGAGGAGAGTCATCAATAGATTATTTGACCAACAGATGTGCTGGATACCAAGAGCCCTCAGAAAGAGTTTGTAGTACCACAAAGGACTAGTTGGGTTGTGAGTGAGATAAATGCAACTTAAAATTTCTTAACAACAACAACAACAAAGAAGTCTATTTGCTCCAGTAACCAAAATGTCCAGGGATACCCTAACCCCACTTCATCCAGCACATCCTGCCCACACGTCATCTGAGTATTATTCAACCCTCTGGTTCCACTCACATTTTTAAAACTTTAAAAATACACATATTTTTATGTAATGGCCTCTTTTGCTGCATGTTACAGTTTCATGCTTATTACTGAGACACTTGGAGTAGGAAAGCTGGAGACCAATTTGATTGCTTTACCAAATATTGCCATTTGTTGCTCTTCAGAAGCAATAGATTTGTGGTAATAACTGTAAGAAACTGTAGGAAGCATCTCAGGAGTGTAGCTCATTCCTAAACCATGACTCACCTTGTACTTGTGAAGAGCTCAGTACTTTTTCAAAGGGCTTTCGCACCTGTCACGTTGCTTTACACTTTGAGCAATCCTGAAAGACAAGATCAGGGTTGGTAATTCAAGCTCATCTGAGAAACATCAAAACTCAGGTCCTCCCCATGGTTATAATTAGTGAGAGGCAGAGTTGAAACAAGATTCCAAGAAGAACCTAAGATTCTGAATTTTTTTTTTTTGGAGACAGCATCTTGCTCTGTTACCCAGGCTAGGATGCACTGGCATGATCATAGCTTACTGCAGCCTCAAACTCCTGAGCTCAAGTGACCCTCCCACCTCATATTATGAGGTAGTATATTGGTTGCTTTAGGCTAAGTTATGATTCTGTAACAAACGTTTCCAAATGTCAGTGGCTTTCACCTCACTCTCCGGAGTAACTGAGACTACAGGAGTTCACCACCACGCCTGGCTGTTGTGTGTGTTTGTGTGTGTGTGTGTGTGTGTGTGTGTGAGCACGTGTGTGAGTGAAGACAGGATCTCACTATGTTGCCCAGGCTGGTCTTGAACTCCTGGTCTCAAGTGATCCACCTGCCTTGGCTTCCCAAAGTGCTTGGATTACAGGCGTGAGCCACTGTGCCCAGATAGGTGTTATCACTGTTTTTATTTTAGGCATTCTGATAGGTGTATAGAGATATCTCATGGTGGTGTTAATTTTTCATTTCCTTAATAGCTACTGATGTAAAAATATTTTTATGTGCTTATTTGTCATCTGTATATCCTCTTTGATGAAATGTCTATTTATGTAATTTTTTCATTTTCTTATCTGTTTCTTAACTGCCACATTTTGAGAGTTCTTTTCACATTTTAGATAATAGTTCTTTGTTGAATACATGGTTTGCAAATACTTTCTCCCATTTTGTAGCTTGTCTTTTCATCCTGTCAGCAACAGCCTTTTGCAGAGCAAACTTTTAAATTTTGATGAAGTCCAATTTATCATTTTTTCCTTTTATGGATCATGTTTTTGGCGAACAATCTAAACATTCTTTGCCTATTCCTGGATACTGAAGATTTTCTCCTAAGTTTTTTTTCTAAAAGATTTATAGTTTTAGGGTTCACATTTAAGTCTCTGGTCCATTTTGAGTCAGTATTAGATGTGAGACTTAAGGTTCTTTTTTTGGCCTATGGATATCCAATTTTTCCAGCACCATTTGCTAAAAAGGCTGTCTTTTCTTTATTGAATTGCTTTTGTTCTTTTGTCAAAAATGATCTGGGTATATTTATATGGTTCTATTTCTGTAGCCTTTATTCTGTCCCATTGATGTATGTGTCTCTCCTTCCACCAGTACCACATAGTCTTGTAGCAATATTATAAGGCTTGAAAATAAGTAGACAGAGTCCTATCACTTTATTTTTGTCTTAGCTATTCTAGTTCTTTCATCTTTCCATGACATTTTAGAATAATCTTGTCCATATCTATAAACCAATCTTGCTGGAATTTTGATAGTTATTATGTCAAATCTGTACGTCAGTGTGGAGAGAATTGACATCTTTACTGTGTTGGATCTTTCAATCCATGAACATGATGTTTCTCCATTTATTTAAATAATTGATTAATTGGCATTGAATAGTTTTTGACAAGTTACAGTACATGTTTTCCATCTAAGTATTCAATTTTTTGAGTGATTTTAAGTGATAATGCATTTTTAAATTTTGGTATTCATGTGTTCATTGCTACTATATGGAAATATGATTGATTGTCATATGCTTGTCTTGTATCCTACAACCTTTCTGAACTTGAATTAATTCTAAGAGATTTTTTTTTTTTAAGAAAATCCCAGATTCCTTGGGGTTTTCTATAAAGACAGTTATGTCTACTGCAAATATGAACTTTTTTTTCTTTCTGATACCTATTTCTTTTATTTTTGTCTGTTGCCATATTGTGTTGGCTAGAGCTTTCAGCACTATGTTGAATAAGAGTATGAAGGTGGATATTTTTTGCCTCATTCCTCACCTTAGAAGACATTCAGTCTTTTACTAAAGTATAGTATTACTGTGGGTGTTTTGTTCCTTGTCAAGTTGAGGATGTGCTCTCTTATTCCTAATTTTAAAAGTTTTTTTAAAAATCATAAATGGGTGCTGAATTCTCGCCAGTATTTTTCTGTACTGATTGATACAATCCTGTGATTTTTCTTCTCTAGCCAGTTAATATGGTAGATTACAGTCTTTGACTTTAGAATACCGAACTAACCTTGCATCCCTAGAATAAGCCCTACTGGACATGGTGTGTACTTCTTTTATTACATTGTGGAATTCTATTTGCTAATATTATATTAATAATTATTGCTTTCATATTCATGAGGGTTATTGGTCTTTGGTTGTCTTTTTTGTGCAGTCTGTCTGGTTTTGTTTTTTGGGTAATACTGTCTTCATAAAATGAGTTAGAAACTGTTCTTGTCTATTTCCTAGAAGAAAATGTGTAAATTGGTTTTAATACTTTTTAAAATAAGTGTTTGGGAGAATTCGCCAGTGAAGCCGTCAGGGCCTGGAGATTCCATTTCTGCTTTTTATTTTAATTTCCTTCTTTCTGCTTGCTTTGGGTTTGTTTTACCTTTTTTTTCTAGATTCTTAAAGTGAAAGCTTATAGTATTGATCTGATACCTTTCCTTTCTAATGTGTGTATTTAGTGCTGTGCATTTCTGTCTCAATAGTGTTTTGAATACATTCCACAAATTCTGATATGCTGCATTTTTATTTCATTCAGTTAAATGTATTTTAAAAAATTATCTTGAAGAATTCCTCTTTGCTCTGTGGTTATTTAAAAAGGTGTTATGTAGTTTCCAAGTGCATGGAGATTTTCCTGTTATCTTTCTGTTATTGCTTTCCAGTTCGATTCCATTTTGGTTGGAGAACAGAGTCTACATTCTTTTAAATTCTTTTAAATTTGTTCTATGATCCAGGATAACCTGGTAATCTTGGTGTATATTCCATGGGCACTTGAAAATAATGCATATTTAGCTGTTGTTGGCTTGAGTGTTCTATGAACGCTGACTAGATTCTGTTGGTTGATGGATTGCGGGGTTCTTTTATATCCTTGTTGATTTTCTGTCTAGTTGTTCTATCAATTGTTGATAGAGGGGTGTTGAAATCTCTAGCTGTAATTGTGGATTTGTCTATTTCTCCTTTTGGTTCTATCAATTTTTGCTTTGCATATTTTGCAGCTCTATTTTTTGGTACATATACATTTAATATTACTATATTTTATTAGTAAATTGATTCTTTTATCATTGTATGATGTTCCTCTGTCTCTGGTAATTTTATTTGTTCTGAAATCTACTTTATCTGATATCAATATGGCCACTCCTACTTTCTTTTGATTGTATATCTTTTTCCATCTTTTATGTTATTTAATTTTCACTGTTTAAATTTTATGGGGGTTTTAGTTGGTATGACACTTGGATAGTTGGTTGCACTGTTTATATGTAGATCTTTTTACCTTATATGATAATGTACACTACTGATATATATAGTTCACAAAATAAGATCCTTTGGAACAATGATGTACAAGCATGCAACGTTGGATTTATACACTAGATCCCAGGATGTGACTGACTGGGAAAAGATGTTGGGCTAGGCATGTTCGGTGAGGGAGCCAGGAAGTTTATAACACATGGTAAACATCCATCTGGCTCAAGGGGCAACTGCGGCATGTGCGGCATTGGCAGTGGTGCTTCAGAGGTGGTAGAACTATTTCATACTAGCCAGTTTGGGACTACACGGGATGAGTACCATCCAGCACTAGAATATAGCTGTGGGATTTTACAAACCATTCCTATTTCTAACTTTAGGAATTGATGTTTTTCCTAGTCCATCTTAATATTACTGCTTTAATCACAGACCAGATAAAAAGGACAACATGCACAACCTCCAACTAAAATCCTGTTGTAGCCTAGACAGTGAAGTGGTATGACATCAGAAGACTTTAAAATTGCAGCTCTGGCTGGGTCACAGTGGCTCACACCTGTAATCCCAGCACTTTGGGAGGCCGAGGTGGGTGGATCACCTGAGGTCAGGAGTTCAAGACCAGCCTGGCCAACATGGTGAAATCCCATCTCTACTAAAAATACAAAAAATTAGCTGGGCATGGTGACAGGTGCTTGTAATCCCAGCTATTCAGGAGACTGAGGCAGGATAATCACTTGAACCCAGGTGGCGGAGGTTTCAGGGAGCTGAGATAATGCCACTACACTCCAGCCTGGGTGAAAGAGCAAGACTCCATCTCAAAAAAAAAAAAAAAAAATTGCAGCTCTTTTTGGATCCCTCAAAGTGTATCTGCACTCTTCTTCAAATGGGCCTCCTTTTCAGGAGTGAGATTCACCTTCACGAGGTCTGAGATTCCATTCTGTCACAAGATACAAGGAACACTAATGAGGACATCATTCTTTATTCCATCTCCATTTCTACCCTTAATCATGATGGAAATTGGGTGCACCCACCTAAGATTCTTCATTATACTCTCTGCCAAATCTGCCACAGAGAGTCCAATGGCCCAGGATGTGTAGCCTTTGAGTTTGGTGACCCTGTAAGCACACTCAGCCACCGGCTTGAACCTCTTGCCACGGTTCCTTATTTGTATCACTTCCTAAATTAGGGTACAGACTCTTCAGGGAGACACCAGCAATGTTCACTCCACTCTATACAGGCACACTAGAATCTCCATGTTTCCCAAGGACCCACCCATGACAGCTTAATGGGTGAACTCCAAGCCTTTACTCATGAGGTAACGGAATCAGGCTGAATCCAGATTGCAACCACTTCCAGTAACACAATTTTTGGGAAAGCTACTTATCTTCCAAGCCACATAGGTCAAGATACCCCCTGGATTTGAAACAATAAGCAACTTGCAGTTTGAGCTGTATTTTACAACATTAGGAATGATGAATTTAAAGATGTTCACGTTATGCTATACCAATTAAGATGGCATTCTCCCTCTTGCTGACGTGCCCCAGCCATGATAATGACCAGCTTGGAGTTTGCAGTTACCTGATAGTCTTGGCCAGAGACAATCTTTGGTGTTCTAAGGAAAAGGCTGCCATGTTGGAGACCCATCATCTCTCCCTTCAGTTTGTCTTCTATGATACCAGTAAGAACAAGTTGATCTGCCAAGTCCTTCATTAAGATACTGATGGCACAGGTCATGCCAACACCACCAACCCTAACAACCGTTATCTTGTTCTGGGGGTGTCTGTTCTTTTGGAATATTATGAATCAGCTGATCCCTGAGAGTTGCGATATTGAACTTGGAACACAAAGGAACCGGGAAAGCCCATAGGGCAGACGTCAGGGGCACGTGGCAATGAGATCCAGACTTGGTGGCAGCGGCTTCAGCACCTCCATCCTTTTATTTTTAACCATATTATTTTCATTTAATATGATTATTGATACATTAAAATTTAAGTCTGTCATTATATATTTTGCTGTGTTTTCTCTCTAACTTTTATTTCTCAATTTTCTTTTCCCCTTTTCCTGTTCAAAATGTGGGCCGCTTGAACATTTTGTGAAATTTCATTTTGATTTTCCAATGGTGTTTTGAGTCTGTCTATAGTGTTTTCAGTCTTAGTAGTTATTTTAGGTGTTACTTCACACCCACTTACCCCAACACACACATACATCTTATCACACACACAAATGTCTATTGGTGTCATCATTTTACAAGTTTTACGTGAAGTGTAGGAGACTTACCTCTTTTTGGGTCCCTTTCCCCCCTATTTACAACAAAATGTCGTAAATATTTTCTCTACATTCAAAACCATATTAAACATTATTACAGTTTTTGCTCCAACCATCAACATAATTCAGAAGGCTCAAGAGGATGAGGAAAATCTGTCATATCTACCTATATTTTTGCTTACTATGTTCTTTCCTTTTTTTTCTAATATTTTAAGAAATTTCTTTAGCCACTTCCTCTCTATTTATAAAACTTCCTTTAGTCATTCTTTTAGGATAAGTCTGCTGGCAACAAATTTTTTTTCTTTCATTTGAGAATTTTTTGATTTTCATTTCTGAAGGATACTTTTGCTGCATAAAGCATTCTGGGTTGATAGTTACTTTCTTTCAGCACTTGAAAAATGTGTAGCTTTCTTTTGGTTTCCATGGTTTCTGATGAGAAATCCACTATGATTTTAATTGTTTTTCTACAGTAAGGTGTCATTTGTCTCTTTCTGCTTTCAAGACATTTTCTTTGTCTTTAGTTTTCAGATATTTGACCAAAATCTGTTTTGGTGTGGATTTCTCTGACTACTCCCATGAGGGGTTTAGGATACTTCATTATAGCCTGTAATGTAATGCAGTGCAGAGTGTAAGTCTAGGCTCCCCACTTGGCCTTTGCTGGTATTAATTGGAGAGGAGTCATAGTTTTCTTCTATGATGTTTGAATGCAGTAAAGTGGCTATATATATATGTATGTTATTATTATTTTTGAGACAGAGTTTAACTCTTGTTGCCCAGGCTGGAGTGCAATGGCACAATCTCAACTCACTGCAACCTCCGACTCATGGGCTCAAGCAATTCTCCTGCATGAGTTTGTAATCCCAGGTAGGTTGGGATTACAGACACCCACCACCATGCCCAGCTACTTTTCTGTATTTTTTTTTTTTTTTAAGTAGAGATGGGGTTTTACCATGTTGGTTAGGCTGGTCTCGAACTCCTGATATAAGGTTTTCTGGTTTGCTAGCTTTCTCATTTCCCAGTACTTTAGCTAGAGAGAGCAGGCTTTTGTTGAGACTTGATTTTCTGTACTTACTGGAATTTTCATGTTGCCAGCTACTCGAGCATCCGGTCTGGGATACATGAGTCAAAAGGAAAATGCAGATAACTTACCACCATGTCATTCTTTAGGTTCTAAGGGCTTTAATTGGTATGCTTTTCTTCTCTCCACCTTTCAAAGTAGTTTTATGCTTGTTTTATATATAAAGTTCAGGATTTCTATTTTTACTTAGGAGGAATACAGAAAAGTACATCTCTTCTATCTTCCCAGAAATGGTATTCTCGCTTATGGCTTTTAGTATCTTATCAGACATTCTTGTAGTGAAAAAAGCTGTAGTGAACAGAACCTAGACTCCAATTCTGCTTTACATCTGTCACAAATTGTTTTTAGTAATTTTCTAAAAATACAATTGCTGTATAAAACAAGGGAAAGATTGTACTTCATTTTGTTTTCAATTTTACTAAAAGTTGGTCACCATTTCAGGAAACATCACACAGTATTGCAGCTGTTGACTTCACACACTTGTATCTGTCTACATTTGCAAGTGTTGTATTCACAGAAATTCCACATATAAGTGTAATCATCCGACTGCTTCATCATGTTTTCAGGTGTGACCATGCCAAGTACCTAAATATGAAAGATGTATTATTTTATTAGCAATTGATTTCCTTTTATTTTCTATAAAAGTAAAAGGAAAATAAAAGGGCACTATATTGAAATTTTACAATTATGTGTGTAGATTATATTTTACATGAATTTCATTTCAGGATAGAAAAGGAGGGTGATTCAAAATAGTTATCAAAAAAAAGAGAGCATTAGATCTGAAAGGGCTGAGACCACTAATCTAATGCAATTAGTCAATATGCTAATCAAATTTAACCCACTAATAACAATGATATATGATGCTGTTAAAGAAAGATTCAGTTCTCTAAATGAACCACTAGATGTCCATCAGACTCTTTCCCAGTGTGAGAGAAACCATGGCATTTCCTGATTATCAAAAAGAACAGAGATAATAATAGATTTTAGATTATCTTAGAATCTTTAAAGAAAGGCAGACAGGAGGACCACACAGGGGGTGAATGTCATGCTTTTTGAAAGTTCCAAATGGTGCTAAGAGAAGATGTAGTATGTATTTTTTTAAACCGTGTGTGATGATGGAAATTCACCTATTTTTTCTGAGCCTCCTTTCTTCATTGTGTACGATGAGGTTGTGGGGCTAAAGGTGATCACTTAAAGGCCCACCCCCTCAGTAGACAGCACTTCAAGCTCACTTGAAATGATTGGGATAGTGGTTATTTGGTTTCATTTTTCATGAACTGTTAGAGGACTGAGGGCAAATGAAACTTGACTTTCTTCAGGGTGAGATGATAGGATCGGGTGAGAATGAAGCAGAGAAGAGACAAAGATCTCCTGAGAAAGGACATCTTTCTGCAATAGGCTTTTGTGGGTTGTTCTTGTTTTTGTGTATGTCTGTATGTGTTTTTTTTTTTTTTTTTAATTTTCAAGCAACACTCACTTTTTCTGTAGAGTCTACCAATGGCATATCTTTCAAATCTATTCCCATGGGCACTTTGCCAATTTCAGGCCCCCCCCTTATCTGTCATGGACATGTTTTCATATCATCCTAATAAGTTTTTTTGTCTATATCTCTCTCCTGTGCAAACTGATGCCAAAATTATCTAAAATAAAGATCTGATCATGTTACGCTGAAAAACTAGAGCTGACCCCCTTAGCATGAAACCACACCCTTCCCCACCTGGTTCTTGCCTGTCTGGCAGCCCATTGCCTGCTTTCCCCATACTCCCTCTACTCTGGCCATGCTTGTCCCCAGAGGTGCCATGCACTTTCATTGCCTAGATCTCTACCTGGAACTGCCCTTTCCCTCTTCAACTGGCAAACTCTTCACTTCTCTTCAAGGCTCAGCTCGAATGTCACCTTTTTTTGTGAAGCCCATTCTTGATTCACTAGGTAGAATTAAATAATTTATCTCCACAGCCGTTTGCAGATTGTCTGTGAAGGCACTTGCCACACTGTGTCATAAGGTCCGTGTCAAAAGGATTGATGTCCCTCATTCCCTCATTAGACTTGTGAACCTCTCAAGGGCAGACACTGAGTTTTATTCATTATTTAATCTTCAGTGCTTGGCACATAGTAAGTGCATAGTAAAAGTTTGTTGAATGAATGAATGAATGCATAAAGGGCTCCAACATGGTATTTTAGGTACTATATAGTCCCAAACCTGACTGCACATCAGCATCACCTGGGAAGTTGTTAAAATCCTGATTCCTAGCTCTTACCTACCAACTCAGAATCTCTGGGTGGGACCATTATTTTATACTTTGATAAGCTCTGAGTGATTCTTATGCAGACATCCCGGTGCTGGTTCTTAAATAGCCTTTGGAACCATCACCAAATCCATTATAGATGAGATTCTAAAACTTTTCAACCAGGAATTTCACAGCTCATCCCAGGATGATACCCTCCAGCTTATATTCTGAACTTTTTCCAAGAGCCATTCAGGCCACTTTGATATGTGGAAAAATTCAGAATTATTTTGGGGGCTTTAAAAAAATATACAATATATATGTCTGGGCCTCTCCTTGTGGAGGTGCTGACATGCCTTAGGGAGGACAAAGGGAAGATTCAGGTGTAGTCATTTATATTTTGAAGCTCTGTAGGTGACTTTGGTAGGTCATACCCTACCTAGGTGAGTCTGCCCTTATAGGAATACGTCTGTTACTTATATTTTATGGAGTGGGGGCCAGAGACTTTGGTTCACGTTTAGTTTTAGTTTGGTATCTCAGAGCCAAGACCAATAAGAAATTCAACTACCTTTATTTCCTGGTTAACCGACCTCTAAATGAGCTGGAAGGGACAAATACTCCTATGAAAAGTGCCTATAAAAGGCAAGCTGCCTCTGGCTATCTTGATCACACAGATATTGGAGCAGTCTGGTTGAGAGAAGATGCAAGGGGGAGTGTAAGAACCTGTCCCCATTGGAGGTTACTCCAAAAGAGTAACCCCAATAGGTTTGATGGGTTTATGCCCCTCTGGATTGTCAGGGGATCTGCATGTCTGGACAGATTATTTAAAACCATTCAAATGAGCTGCTGTTTTACCTCTCTCACCTTGGACGGCCAGGCTGTTGAGTGTTTATTATGGCAGTGCATCAAGCTGGTGGCAGTTTAGATTACCACTGACAGCACAAGCTAGCAAGGCAGTTTGGTCCTGTCGCCTTAAATTCTCGGTCTGCTCACTTGTAAAATGGGGACAGTAACACCAGTTTGCAGAGAATATTTGAGGGAGATGCTATTGTTTTCATTTCCAGGTGAGCTGTGTATTACACTGTTTTCTGCTGCTTCCTTCTGAGCTATAATCTATTTTTGAATTTGAATTTTTTTTTTTTGAGATGGAGTCTTGCTTTATTACCTAGGATGGAGTGCAATGGTGCAGTCTCAGCTCACTGCAAACTTCACCTCCCAGGTTTAAGCCATTCTCCTGCCGCAGCCTCCTGAGTAGCTGGGATTACACTACACCTGGCTAATTTTTTGTATTTACTAGAGATGGGGTTTCACTTTGCTGCTTGGGCTCGTCTTGAACTCCTGACCTGAAGTGATCCACTTGCCTTGGCCTCCCAAAATGCTGGGATTATAGGCATGAGCCACCAAGCCCAGCCTATTTTAATATTTTATTATGGAAAATGTCCAACACACAAAAGAAAACAGTGTAATGAACTCCATGTACCGTTTTTTTTTTTAAAGAAAGAAAAAAGAAAGAAAGAGTGAAAGAAAGAAAAAAAAAGAATGTAAGAGAGAAAGAAAGAGGAAGAGAAAGAGGGAGAGAGAACGGGATTCTTGTTCTATTGCCCAGGCTAGAATGCAGTCTAAAAATGGATATTAAAAACCTCTTTTATGCCAATAATTGTGCTTAACCATGTACTCTTGAACACATATTTCTGATAACTTTAAGATCAATGGACTAAATAAAAATTG
>CAUYLG010024517.1:0-25518 GCA_963573385.1 Cacajao melanocephalus | reverse complement strand
AGCAAGGGAACAAAGCTGGATGGAAAATGAGTGTGATGAGTTGACAGAAACAGGCTTCAGAAGGTGGGTAATAACAAACTTCTCTGAGCTAAAAGAACATGTTCTAACCCAATGCAAAGAAACTAAGAACCTTGAAAAAAGGTTTGATGAAATGCTAATGAGAATAAACAGCTTAGAGAGGAACATAAATGAATTGATGGAACGGAAAAACAAGAAAACTTTGTGAAGCATACACAAGTTTCAATAGCCGAATCAACCAAGCGGAAGAAAGGATATCTGAGATTGAAGATCAACTCAACGAAATAAAACGAGAAGGCAAGATTAGAGAAAAAATAGTGAAAAGAAATGAACAAAGCCTCCAAGAAATGTGGGATTATGTGAAAAGACCTAATCTACGTTTGATAGGTGTACCTGAATGTGAGGGAGAGAGTGAATCCAAGCTGGAAAACACCCTTCAGGATATTATCCAGGAGAACTTCCCTAACCTAGCAAGGCAGGCCAACATTCAAGTCCAGGAAATAGAACACCGCAAAGATTCCTCAAGAAGAGCAACCCCAAAGCACGTAATTGTCAAATTCAGCAGGGTTGAAACGAAGCAAAAAATACTAAGGGCAGCCAGAGAGAAATGTCGGGTTACCCACAGAGGAAAGCCCATCAGACTCAGCGGATCTCTCAGCAGAAACCCTACAAGCCAGAAGAAAGTGGGGGCCAATATTCAACATCCTTAAAGAAAAGAACTTTCAACCTAGAATTTCATATCAAGCCAAACTAAGCTTCATAAGCGAAGGAGAAATAAAATCCTTTACGAACAAGCAATTGCTGAGAGATTTCATCACCACCAGGCCTGCCTTACAAGAGCTCCTGAAAGAAGCACTAAACCTGGAAAGGAAGAACCAGTACCAGCCACTCCAAAAATGTACCAAATGGTAAAGAGCATTGACACAATGAAGAAACTGTGTCAACTAATGGGCAAAACAACCAGCTAGCATCAAAATGGCAGGATCAAATTCACACATAACAATATTAACCTTAGATGTCAATGGGCTAAATGCCCTAATCAAAAGACACAGACTGGCAAATTGGATAAAAAGTCAAAACTCATTGATGTGCTGTATCCAGGAAACCCATCTCACATGCAAGGACACACACAGGCTAAAAATAAAGGGATGAGGAAGATTTATCAAGCAAATGGAGAGCAAAAAGAAAAAAGCAGGAGTTGCAATCCTAGTCTCTGACTTTAAACCAACAAAGATCAAAAGAGACAAACAAAGGCATTGCATAATGGTAAAAGGATCAATGCAACAAGAAGAGCTAATGATCCTAAATATATACACACCCAATTCAGGAGCACCCAGATACACAAAGCAAGTTCTTAACGACCTACAAAGAGATTTAGATTCCCATGCAATAATAGTGGGAGACTTTAACACTCCACTGTCAATATTAGACAGATCAACGAGACAGAAAATTAACCAGTATATCCAGGACTTGAACTCAGATATGGGCCCAGAGGACCTATAGATATCTACAGAACTCTCCACCCCAAATCCACAGAAGTACATTCTCCTCAGCACCACATTGCACTTACTCTAAAATTGACCACATAATTGGAAGTAAATCACTCCTCTGCATATGCAAAAGAATGGAAATCATAACAGTCTCTCAGACCACTAAAAAGAGGCATCACGCTACCTGACTTCAAACTATACATAAGTCTACAGTAATCAAAACAGCGTGGTACTGGTACCAAAACAGAAATATAGACCAATGGGACAGAACAGAGGCCTCAGTGGCAGTGCCACACATCTACAACCATCTGATCTTTAACAAACCTGACAAAAACAAGCAATGGGGAAAGGATTCTCTGCTTAATAAATGGTGTCAGGAAAACTGGCTAGCAATGTGCAGAAAGCAGAAACTAGACCCCTTCCTGATACCTTACACTAAAATTAACTTCAGATGGATTTTAAAGATTTAAACCTAAGACCTAACACCATAAAAACCCTAGAAGAAAACCTAGGCAAAACTATTCAAGACATAGGCATAGGCAAAGATTTCATGACTAAAACAAACAAATGGGATCTAATTAAACTCCCGAGCTTCTGTACAGCAAAAGAAGTTGTCATAGGGTGAACCGGCAACCAACAGAATAGGAAAAAGTTTTGTAATCTACCCATCTGACAAAGCGCTAATATCCAGAATCTACAAAGAACTAAAACAGATTTACAAGAAAAAAACAAACCCATCCAAAAGTGGGAGCAGGATATGAACAGACACTTTTCAAAAGAAGACATGTGAGACCAACAAACACATGAAAAAATACTCATCATCACTGATTATTAGAGAAATGCAAATCAAAACCACATTGAGATACCCTCTCACGGCAGTTAGAATGGCCATCATTAAAAAATCTGAAGACAACAGATCCTGGAGAGGATGTGGAGAAATAGGAACACTTTTACACTGTTGGCGGGAGTGTAAATTAGTTCAACCATTGTGGAAGACAGTGTGGCAATTCCTCAAGGACCTAGAAATCGAAATTCCATTTGACCCAGTAATCCCATTACTGGGTATATATCCAAAGGATTATAAATCGTGCTATTATAAAGACACATGCACACATATGTTCATTGCAGCACTGTTTACAATAGCAAAGACCTGGAACCAACCCAAATGTCCATCGATGATAGACTAGACAAAGAAAATGTGGCACATATACACCATGGAATACTATGCAGCCATAAAAAAATGAGTTTGTATCCTTTGTAGAGACATGGATGAATCTGGAAACCATCATTCTCAGCAAACTGACACAAAAACAGAAAAATCAAACACTGCATGTTCTCACTCATAGGTGGGTGTTAAACAATGAGAACACATAGACACAGGGAGAGGAGCATCACACACGGGGGACTGTTGGTGGGGGAATAGGGGAAGGACAGCAGGGGCTAGGGAGGTTGGGAGGAATAACATGGAGAGTAATGCCAGATATAGGTGACAGGGGGATGGAGGCAGCAAACCACATTGCCATGTATGTACCTATGCAACAATCCTACGTGATCTACACACGTACCCCAGAACCTAAAGTACAATAAAATTATATATATATATATATATATATATATATATATATATGGAGAAAGTGAAGAGTATATATCTATACATATAAGTGTGTGTGTATATATATATATACACACACACATATGTGTGTACATATATATACATATAAGAGTATATATATAAGTGAAGATATATATGTGTGTGTGTATGTGTGTGTATATATATATATATATATATATATACACACACATAAAAGGAGAAAGTGAAGAGTAAGGAAGTGAAGTTTATTTAAAGATAAATTTTACCACCTTTATAATTTAGCCAAAGTTCAACTCTATTTCAGAAGAATTAATATTATAAAGAAATATGCTAGTTAGCCAAAGGATTGAAGAATTAATAAAATTTTATCATTTTTCAATTCCTGTCTAAATCTTTTAATTCCACATAAGTAACTATAAATTTTGAATGAAATTTTGAATTTTCACATTGCTGAAGTAATTCAAGTTAATTACATCCTTGATAATGATCTTTTACTATGATTTTCCTTCATGCATGCCAATCAGGGGTGTTTTATTATCTTCCAAGACCTGTTGGGATGACCCATCACACTCTAGAAAGTTTCTAATTTTTCTTTTCTGCATCAGATTCTCTGTCTGCCTTGGTTTGAATGCAGTCTATTTACTAATACATGAGATTCTTGGTATTACAAAACCAAAAAGTTATCATATGTTTTCATGATAATAGCTATTTGTTATAATCTTCAAAGGGTCTTAGGAACCATGTATACAATTCCTCACTTACTGCAGAAAACATTCCACTGTACCCACGAAAGATACCTACTCTTCCTCAACTTGAATGCATTCAAAGTGTGAGGAGAGCACTCTGGCAAGGCAACCTCTTCTGTTGTTGGGCGGTTCTGAAATAAATATTTTTCTTACATTGAGCCTGAATCTGCTTTTTGATTGCATTTCTGATTTTTGACACAGTAGAGAAGAAACCTTTTCACTTTGCCACATGTTGCCTTCCTTTGGCCTCCAGTGCACACAAATACACACACACACACACACACACACACACACACACACACACGTCCTCACACTATCAGACTTATCTTCATGCTGAATATCTTCAGTGTACTCTTATTATACGATTTCCAGGATTCCAGGCATTTCACTGCTTGATTTTTCTCCTCTGAGAGGCAAAGTATCTAGGGTGACCATATGTCCTGGATTTCCAGGGACAATCTCATCATTCAGATGTAAATAGTAATAGTGTTCTCTTTCATCTTTAATAATGTACTTGTTTTAACAATGAATGGTAACGTCCCTGTGTGCAAATGAAGATGAATTTCAAAATAGCATTCACACAAAGCCTACCGGTGTAGTGCCCTGAAAAATGCTTTGGTACTGGATCAGTGATACATTTGTGGGCACATCTTCCACACCTTCCACAAGTGTTCGTTTTAGGGCAGTGCACAGTGATCTATCAGAGTTGCTCATCAGACTCCAGCAGAGGGATTCTTGTCTCTTAGGTTATGGGCTTTTAAACTGAATAATTTAAAAGGGGACAGGTACTTCTTTAGTGTGATTGAATCTGGGGTACAAAACTATATGACCTGTCAGGATATTGGCTACAGCCTTACTGTCACCTGCCTGTGTTTCAGCTTGGGTCTCTTGCCTGACTTGTTCAAGGACCTGGGGGCCAAGCATTGCAGTTGACTGTGATTGATTGCCTTAATCATTGGGCTATAGGCAATTCCCATGGAACTTTGCAAAAGATCACCTCTTTTTATGGGAGACTAGCTTTCAGAGGATCAGTCAAGATAACCTTTTCTCTCAATTCTCCCTCTTCTCCCCAAATAAGAAGTAGTGTCTAGGCATTATAAGCTATCATTTTAATCCATAAGAGTTGTGTGGCTAGCCACAGCATCACTGTGGTTGACACTGGAAGACAGGAATGGCTAAGCACTGTCAGAGGAATTCATGTTTACTTAAGGCAGAGTCGGAAGGGCCATTAATTTGAATAGCCCTGGAGATATCTAGTTGCAAAGTATAACAGGGTCATTATTTGTACCTCAACATGGGGAATGAGAAAAGGCTAACCATGACAGGCATCATTGCTTTCTGGTTTCTTCCGATGACCCGGGACCCTCTGTTATTACAGTGCTATTGTATCCTGGCCCTGAATATACCAGGGATGGGCTTAGACATTCATAATCATGCGTTTAAATTCCACAGTCAAGGGTTTCATACACAATCCCAGAAAAAAAAAATGGGCAAGCGGAGACCAGGATACCTACTGTTCATGATGCCTTCATGGAATATTCTCCAAGGGATGCTGTCCCAGCAGTATTGTGCCAATATTTCCCTGGCCATTTTCCCTTGTGTTGTACACAGTCACTCTAAATTATACATCATTTCATAGATATGAAGAAGAAAAGCAAGTTAGATGGAGGAGACCATTTCTTGTTAGTTATTACCCTTTAAAGTATTTATTTTGTACCATTTCTTCTTACCTATTAACTATTGCTTAACTATTATGTGGAATAGTGGGGATTTCCCTGGACTTTAACTTGCTCTGGGCTCTTTCACTGGCTTGCTGTGATATCTTGGATAAATCACTTAAGCTTTCTAGTTCTAATATTCTTTAACTATAACATATGGAGGTATGGTGCAGGTCCATGACTGTCATTCTTTGAGGTTGAAAGCATGTCTTATTTGTATTTCCCTACTCAACCTCTACAAAACACAGTATATAGGTATGCTTTGTAAATATTTGCTAGATGAATGAAAAAAAATGGACACCTCTCACATTTCTTTCTGTTGGTATTTATATGCTGTTTCAACCTGTTGAAATAATTCTAAATCTGATTCTTCCTTTCATCATAAAAACTAGCTTTCCCTTCTTGGTATCATCTGCAGCTTGAATTATGACTACCTTTCACATATTCATCTTAGTCACTGACACAACGGTTTAGTAGAATAGATTGCTGTATGCATTTTTACTTGTTTCATGGGATAGATAGGAAGTAACAAATGTACAAATAAGCCCCTCCATATTCTCCACAATCTTTATATGTACTAGGAAAACCTACGAAGAAGGGCATTCAAGGGTTTGGACCGACTAAACTACAAAATTACCGAGAACTAAGGAAATAACTGTTAAGATTGACTATTTGTATGGAACATTATTAAAAATTAATTTGGTTCTTGCCTTTAATGTTGAGTTTTTTAATTTTATGTGCCAACCTGATTAGGCTAGGCTATGGGATGCCCAGATAGATGGTAAAACATTATTACATTATTTCTGGGTATGTTTCTGATGGTGTTTCAGAAAAATAGTAGCATTTGAATCAGTAGACTGACTAAAGATCTATTCTCACCAATGTGGACAGGCATTAGCCAATCCATGGAGTGCCCAGATAGCACAAAAAGGCAAAATAAGGGCAAATTATTTTTCTCTCTTCTTGACCTTGGACATCCTCCTGCTTCTGCCCTTAGACATTGGAGGTCCTGGTTTTTAGGCCTTTGGACATGAACTAAATTCTACCACTGGCTTTTCTGATTCTGCAGCTTGCAGACAGTATGCTGTGGTAATTTTTGGTCTCCAGAATTATGTAAAACAATTCCCATAATAAATATTTCTTATGTATCTGTATATATTCTTTTGGCTCTGTTTCTCTGGAGAACTGACTTACACAACTGTCTTGGCCAATTCTGAGTCTTAAGAGTGGGAAATGGTGAGGAAGACATTGTTGCTCTGTGTCTTAGTATCCTGATCCTAAAAGCATAACAAAACTTTCTTAAATAGAGATGAAAATAAGAAAAGGGGAAATAGTAGCATTTTATTGGGCTAAATTTTAAAATATTAGACTATTAGTTAATATTACACTAGAAAGAGTGAGACTAGAAGCATAGATCAATACTGCAAGGTTGAAACTCAGATAATTTTTAAAGTTTAACTTGTTATATAGAGTTTAAAGAGTGAAACCAGTAAGCCTGGAGAGTTGTAAGAGAGTCGTCAGCATCTGAGTCCTGGACGATATGTTCCATTAAAATGTGAGAAATATCTTTTATTACCTGAGCTTAAGTAAAAGCTTATATTACTATGAAGTGTGAGAATTATACACACAGTTCAACAAGTAAAGAGAACAGTTTCTGGTATACTTGGTTAATGCAGAATCATCAGATTTGAGGACTGAGAGGGATTTTTACAGTTATCATTTTAGGCAAGGATGTCATAAGAATTGTGCCACTTCCAAATCACATTCATTTTTCTTCTTTTTAAAAGTTATTTCATTTTTTGTACCATAAGTTATATGATTATAAAATAAGTGAGTGCTGCTAAAATCTTGGAATAGGAAAGGGGCTCAAATTATCTCCTAGTTAACTCACTAACTTATGCAACTAAAAGATTGTTCAGAAATTAATGATAAACTTGGAGTGCAAACATAGAATTGTTTTACTTATTCCTGCTAAAAAATACAGAGATAACTGCATTTGGTGTCAGGATAATTTAGATGGGCAACCCTGCACTTGTAATTCTTGTAATTTAAGCTCTCTGTTGTTGGGCCAATGGCTTAAACTTTTAAATCTAACTTCCTTTAGTGAGGCTAAATATGGCTTGCACAGAGTCAAATGAGACCAAGCAACAATATAACAATGACACTGCTGGTGACGATGGTAACAACATTTATTTAGCTCTTCCATATGCTAGGTATGTGTGCAAAGTGTTTTAAACTTGTTTTAAAACTTAATTCTTGTAAGTCATATAAGGTGAGTGCTATGGTCTGCACGTTTGCGGCTGCTCACCTCCTCACTTCCCGCAAGTATATATGTTGAAATCCTATTGCTAAGGTGATGGTATTAGAAGCTGAGTCCATTTGGAAGGTTATTAATTCATGGGGGCTCTGCCCTCATCAATGGAAATGATACCTTTATAAAAGAGTTTTCAGAGGCCTGCCTTGTTCTTTCTGATATGTGAGGACATGGCTAGAAGGCATCATTTATGAACCAGGAAATGGGCCCTCACCACACCCAAATTTTCCTTGATCTTGGACTTCCTAGCCTCCAGAATTGTGAGAAATAAATTTGTTGTTTCTAAGATACCCAATTTGTGGCATTTTGTTTTGTTATACCTACTCAAATTGATTAAAATAGTGGGTGTTATTAGAGTTGAACTCTTGGACAAGGTGGGGGTTAGGAGCACTGACTCCCTGCACATTCCAAAATCTGCACATAACTTTTGACACCCCAGAATCTTAATGATTAATAACTTAATGTTGACTAGAAGCCTTACTGATAACACATATTGTTTATATCACATGTATTATATACTGTATACTTAATAAAGTAAGCTTTAGAAAGAAAAATAATATTAAGAAGATCATAAGGAGGAGAACATGTATTTACTGTTTAGTAAGTTGAAGTGTATCATCATGTAGGTCTTCATCCTCATCATCTTCACATTGAGTAGGCTGAGGAAGAGGAGGAATAGGAAGGGTTGGTCTTGGTCTTGCCTGTGTCAGCGTAGCAGAGGCAGAGAAAATCTGTGGATAAGTGAGCCAGTGCAGCTGAAGCCTATGTTGCTCAAGGATCAACTGTATGTTCATATGTGTGAAAAAACATAAAAATTCAAGGGGATATACTGATGTAAACTATTATTAGGAGGAGTATTATATTTCATCTGAGTGAAAAACATCGTGTTTTATGTTAGGAATCTCCACCCAATTGTCATATATTTTGAGGGTACTAAACGAGATTCACCAGGTAAATAAATGTTATGCTTATTAATGGCTATATAAGGAAAAACAGAAGCATAACATCTTATTTTAAAGTGAAGTTTCTATAAAAGTATATACATATACACACACACACACACACACACACACACACACATATACACATATATTACTTTCCTGCATGAATAAAGTGGAGCCTATCAGTGGTCAGCAAATATTTACGTGATCACCTACATTTTCTAGCACCCTGACAGTTAGGATAGAAAGATGTAATCAATTCTGGCTAATGAAATGTGAACAGAATTAATGTGTATCATTTCTGGGTTAAGTAGTTAAGAAGTAGATATGTCTCCCCCATTTTTTTTCTCCTGTGGTCATGATCATGGAGGACATATGTTCCAGATGGTGTAACAATAAAATGGAGGAGGGAACCTTGACTTGCATTGAACTTGATTGAGTTGCAGTAAGCCACTGAGATATTAGTATTTATTTGTCATCACAGCATAGCCTTGCAGACTCTGGCTAATACAGTGCACTGTGCCTTACTCATAACTATGTCTTCCCCTGAAGGATAATATTTATTCACCCAATGAATCTGGTTTAGTACCCTCAAAATATATGACACTTGGTTGGGGATTCCTAACATAAAACACCATATTTTTTCTTTAGATGAAATATACTACTACTCATAATATTTCATATCAATACATCCTCTTGAATTTTTAAATTTTTTCCACATATATAAAAATATAGTTGACCCTTGAACAACATAGGTTTCAGCTGTTCTGACCTATTTGTACACAGATTTTCTCTGACTCTGCCATCCCTGACACAGCAAGATCAATCCCTCCTGTGCCTTCTTCTCCTCAGCCTACTCAGTGTAAAGATGATGAGGATGAAGGCCTTTGTGATGATCTACTTCCACTTACTAAACAGTAAATATATGTTCTCTTCCTTACAATTTTCTTAATAACATTTTCTTTTCTCTATCTTACTTTGTTGTTAACTATACAGTATATAATGCATATAATATATAAAATATGTGTTAATTGACTGTTTATGTTATCAGTAAGGCTTCTAGTCAATATTATGCTAGCACAGTGTGATAAATGAAAGACCTGTTTGGTAAGTAAGAAATTTCTTGCAAAGTGATATGAGTCATACAGTACAAGTAATACAGTAAGAGCCCATAACTTTATAAAGTAAGTACCTGAGATACAGATAGGCTAGATTTAAATGCTTGAAGTACTAAAGATCACATTCTTTCCAATTCCTGCATATCACTGCACTAACGAAAGATGATAGTGTTTATTTGGCACACCTGGATAAATAGTTGTGTTTACCCAAGGGTTGGGGTAACTGGCCCAGGAGTTCAGTCTGCCTTAGGTCTTCTCAGGCATGCTAGGGTCAAAAGGATCAATATCTTCACTGATTTATGCCATCCCGCTTAGCTAACTCACCTAAAATCAGTCTAGCCAAGTGGCCTGATATGCTGTTTTACCATGCTTATCCTGGAAAACAGGTTGAAAAAATTCCGATTCCAGAAAGTGTTTTCCTCCTGATTTAACTGCACCAGTTGAATTGGACAAATTTTGATTCTTCAGTTTCTTTCTCTGTAAAATAGAGAATTAATATCTAAGGCCCCTCCTGGCTCAAAAATTCTATAATTCTTTATGAACAAGGGAATATACTGCATGGTATGTGGAGCTACCACAGATTGAAATGACTATTTTGCAATAATACAGTAAATCTGATCAATGCAGGCAGCTAAACCATATAATTCTATCCCTGAAGTGGGTTTTGTTCAGTTTGGCTGTCTATATTCATCGCATAAATTGAGTGATTAGTTAACCATGGTCTCTGTGTGAGAAGCCAGCAATCTGCAGTCAAGCTGTGGATTCTGAAGGGACTGCCCACATTTCACACAGATCACACACACTCAAGGCTTATGCATGTGAAAGTGCTGTGTCTATCAAGCTCATGTATAGAAAAGTCACCAAGAGCTGGAAAAACTTGATTCAGGTTCTTACAAAGGAAAATGATTTAAAACATATTTAATATTAAATTTTAAAAGTTAATAAAACACTTTGGGGCTTGGAAAGTTTTCTGTTAACATGTTTTGTTTTACTGTTGAAACAATAAAAGTGTTATCTGATTGACTTAACCACTTCTGAACTAGTAAAATATTTTAATGACTAAATTCACTATCATTTCAAGTGTCCATTCAGAACTGTATAGCACATGAGAAGGTTCCATTTGCCAAGGAGTAGCTTATATAGTTATTTCACCCAGGTTTAAAAGTGGTATGTATCATTTTGTACTCTTTTCTCAAATTATATTAGTAACTCTCTTAGAGTTGTCACATATGGCAAAGAGACCAGGAGCATAATTCCTGTCTGTAGCATTTAATTAAAATGCATATATTGCTTTGAAGAATATTTAAGATGAGTAATGTTTCTCTTAAAGAAATAAAAGGCATATCACCAGTTGATTTTATGATCCTTAATTAAAAAATATGAAGATAGCGTGCTTATTTTCTGTATTGACAAGCATATACCACAGGTCCCTCTGAACTGTCATTCCCTTTCTCTTGCAGCTTTCTTTTTCTCCATTAAGTGATATAAGTCTCTCTCACAGTTAAGACCATGCTGGTGCACTGAGAATTAATCCAATTAAAAGAGTATAACTAAATAATAGAAAAATATTTGCTGCATATAGAGGGAAAATGACATTTGAGAACTCATTTATTAGATTGACGAACTGAGACATCCATTGCAAGTGCTCTCCTGATATGCCTGGCTGGTAGTGTGGGCTTCAGTTCCTGGGTTCGTTGTCAGATTATGCCATGCCTCATTAAGGTGGACTTAATGCTGACTACATCTGTAGACTCTCTTGTATTTTTTGTTTTATGTTCAGTGAGAAGAATGTAACATGTTTGTGAGATTTCTTCTGAATATTCTTTCTGGATATTCAGATAAATGTGGGCATAAAATGACAGTTTCTCATTTAGGCCTCATGTAGTGGAGACAAACTTTATTAAAATTCATTCTGATGGTGTGCCTGCACTCATCTTTTGTTTCTTTACACAAGGTTTATCTTTGCTCCTTCTCTACACCCACCCTATGCTGTAGTCACATTGATTCCCCCAACCTCGCACCCCTCTCTCCCACTTCCTGATGATGCCTATTCATTTAAGACTGAGTCCAGACATCTCCTTTGGCTCCTGGGGTGATGGCAGTGGCAGTGACTGAGGGAGGCCTGAAGAACACTAGCACTGCCTTGGCAGCATGCATTGTGATTTATTGCCCATACTGTCATTTAGCTTTTCGCCTGTTTACGCTGTCTTCATTTGGCTTCTTTGAACTTTATCTTTTGCTTTTATCATCTTGTTCTTCAGCTAAGACCATCCATTTTTAATTTTCGTGAATTTAGCTCCTCCTTGACCATGATATCATTCATTTGCAACCTGACCCAGCTCTGGTGCCCCACTAATGACCTGTGCTTTGTCATTTCACTTTCTAAAATTGTGCTTCTACTTTCATTCAGGACAGGTGATACCTTTTCCCTTCGGTTTTCTTGACTGAGGAGGTCTCCTATGAATAGATATTGACTCTTGCTGCTGGAACTTACAGTTCTTCCGTTGCAGGCTGGTAGAGTCTATGGTGCCTCAAAGACTTATTTTTATGCAACTTTGAAAGTGAAAGTGACAAGAAACTGTTATTTTTGGAGGCTACTGTAGGGCTCACAGTGTGGATTTTTAGTGAAAATAACTCTGGTGCAATAGCCAGATACAATTAAGTTAGAGAGATGAGCATGAGATAAGTACAAAGGGTGCATATGAGGGGTTCAGGGGTCTCTAAAGTGATTTGGAGTAAATTCTACGCAATGGGTGCACTATAGAGAATGATGGCACATTATCTTTTTTTATTTTGAAATGTGTAACTTCTGCAAGAGTCCCAGGTAGAAGATGCGGAACACATTTTCTGGGTGACTATGAGATTTCGGAATGGCCAGTAAATCCGAATCTTAGCATGATTATCAGGCTGATGGGGTAACTTTCACGTGACCTTGTCTTGTTGTGTTCTTGGAATAAACGTTCACCACTGAAGGTAAACCACAAGTGTTTCTTCCTTGGATTTCTTGGGAGGAAAAGTGTCTACCTGTTGGAAGCTCATAACCTCTTGGTGATAAAGTGCTCACTATTGCCTGCAGCATGCTAGGTCTTATCAAGCCTTCTGCACCTTGGGCTGCAGTTATCTGGACATGTGCCAGGCCCAAGCTTCATCCTTTCTCCTACTGCCCTTTCTGCTCTAAGGCAAGATAGATGAAAGCTCTCTGAGGGTCTGAGGTAGTGTTTCAAGCTTCCATCCCATGTAGCACAAATAATATATAGATTTTTCAATAAAAGTTGATTGATCCAGAGTCAATGAGGTGGCTACTATCTAAGATAAATTCTCAAATAAAAGTGAGTTTGGCTCCCACAAATATGTGTGTATATGTATGCATGAATGTGTTTGCATATACACAGAACATATATCATAAATGCTATGCACACATACATATTTCCAATACTTGGAATTTACCTGACCTAATTACTTTCTGCCGTAGCCAGAAAGTCAAACTTAGCTTCTTTTTGAGAATTTTCAGCAAAGATGAATCAAATTCCTTATTATTCAGCTCTTATCCCAGGAGGCTTTTCCTCCTGTAATATATGCATGCACAGTGTTGCTAAGTATAGAGGCCGCTCCTTTTTCCTCCAAAGGATTTGTTTTGTTTCCTGATGTCATGGTACCTCAGCTAAATACTGCTGAATCATTGCAAATGTGGCTACAGTTGTTGAGTGGTTTCATTGTCACCATAGCTCTAATACTATCTCCCAAAGGAGAAAATTCTTTGGGGCAAAAATATTTAAAAATGAATATACTTCTATATAAAATCTCAGTTGAAAGATAATACTAGCTATATTTTTGCTTCTGAAGTATGAAATGCTATTTTTTTTGAGGTGGAAAGGTTTGGCCTTAAGGAAGTTATATCAAATGATTCCTCCACAGCTGCCATCAGTTTTTACTCTGTAATTATTCCATGTCTCATCCTGGCAGTTTCTGCTCCAGTAAAACAAATGTACTTCTTTTGTAAATCTCAGATAAATGGCCTCCAACTTGCACTATTTTATTCCCACTGGCTGGAATGCCCTAACTCCTTCTTGCTTTCCAATCTTCTTTAAAATATTGTCTCACAACTCACCTTTTCCTTGTTATCTTTCTGGATTAAAGTCACAGAGATGTGATTACCCTAGTCATCCCAGCACACCCCTAGCACATTCCAGAATGAATACCAACTATGATTGCTTCAGTTTCTGCCATTTGACCATGACGTTGACACATACACAGTGACATCTTAGTCATTTGAGATTTGTGAGTAGGATGGGAATGGTGAAGTGCTGATGTGTAGTTCAATGCTTTGAAATATTGAGGTTTGGGTACTTTGGGAGCATCAGGAGAAAGCGCCCTTGGAATTCCCTTTGCTGGTTTCTGGCCAAAGTGGCCTTTTCTCTCAGGTATCTCAGAAAGCCATGAACATTGGTATGGGGGCCAGAAAAAAAGGACAGGAGTGGATGATTTGTGAGCATAAGAGCGCTTCACAGAGAATTTTGTCTCTGAATTGATGCCGGTAACAGAAAGTGCCAGCTAAACACAGATGATTCTCTTAAATGTGAGACTATGGTTGTCCTTACAGGAGATCTACCTTCTCTTGATTTATCAAAATGCCACAGAGAAACTGAGTCTTCTTCAGGAGTACCAACTGCATTCCACTTTGCCCATCAAGTTGCCCCACCCCCTTTACTATGCTGTAGCCTATTATATGGGTACAGAACTATTCTCCATCGTGATGTTTTCCAGACTCATATGCGAGCAGCATCTGCTTTCAGTGTGTCCCTTACCTTATCTAAAACACATCCTATTGTCAAGTATGGAGAAGGTTCTTTCCTTCTACCTTAGGGCACCAAATCCCTTGGCCCAGCTTTTTTTTTGTCTTGTTCATAATGGGAACTCTATGGTCTGAGCATGCTTGACTAAATATCCTAGTTAAAGTTAGAAAAACTCTCTTTTTGCATGCTTGATTTTCAAGCTTATTTGTTATTTTACCAATAAAGAAATCAAATATCTGCCCTTGCTTTTCATGGGGCAATAGTATTCAAGGTTCGGTCTTGGAGGTGGGAGGTTAGTAGGAGTTCTGAGATAAGGGGCAATTATCTCATGAAAATATATCACCATATGTGATCTGGAAATACTGAGATGCTTTACAGATATTATAGTAATGTATTTATACTGCAGCATGCTAGGCATACTTTAGAATATTACAGTGATAGATAACTATGTATCTACACATGTATACCTATATAACATGTAGGTATTCTTACATGTGTATATGTCCTCTTGAACATGTAAAATGTGGATCAGCTCATTCAGAACATGCACCTTGTCTGAAGATGATCAGTTTCTTACATAGTGGCTGAGGTGATCAAATTATCTAATTTGTTTGAATGTAGTCAGCTAAACTGAATAAAGTTCACTTGGGGGATTAAATTACCTACTGCTGTGTCTTTGGTGATTAGATCAGCTCTATAATGAAAAATAGTAGCTTCATTCGGACTCCTTCAACACAGCGTCACTCTAATACATAGTGAAGTGAATTCTTGTTAATGGAAAATTGTGTTGGAGCTGAAAGGATCTGTATAGATTATTTAAACCTCTTTATTTTCCAAGTGAAGAAACTGAGGTTCACTGAAATGGCAATTCAATGATACAATTAAATTTAACTCAAAACACTTGATAGAAGTCTGAAGTTGTTCAATCAGTGTGGTGGAAGAGAATATGACAGAGGAGAAAAGTTCTGTGTGTCAAACCATCAGCATAGGCCGTCGTGAATGCTTTGATATCTCCACTGAAGGAAAGGGGAAGCCATTGGAATCTCTGAGCAGAGGATCAACATGGTGCAACTTATATTTTAAAAGGATCCTTTTAGTTGTTGTATTGAATGGATTAAGAAGGTTACTAGTAAAAGCAGGGAAGTTAGGTGGCTGTTGGAGGAATCCAGGGGAGAGAGATGCTAGCTCAGATCTGGGTAATAGAGTAGAGGTAATGGGTAAAATAATATATTTTGGATGTATTTTGAGGGTGAAGTCAACAGAATTTCCTGGAAGGCTGAATATGGAATATAAGAAAAAGAAAGGAACCAGGAATTACACCCACCAAGGATTTTGACCTGAAAGCCAAGACAATAGAATTGCCATTTAATAAGACAGAAAAGGCTATGAGTGAACAGGTTTTACGGTAAGAGATCAAGAGTTCAATTTTGGACATGTTGAGTTTGAGATGTTTTTAAGATATCTAAGTGGAAATGTCAGTAGGTGATTGCATACTGATGAAAGGAAATTCTTATAAAAGATGTAAATGTGGGAGATTCTGGCCTAGAGATGTAATTTAAAACAGAGACAAAATGTGATTACTTAGGGACTGTATTAGTTTGACAGGGTTGTCATAACAAAGTACCACAACCTGGGTGGCTCAAAAACCAGAAATTTATTGTCTCACAATTCTACAGTTCTGGAGGATAGAAGCTGGAGATTAAGGTGTCAGAAGGATTGGTTCTTTGCAGGCTGTGAGGGAGAATCAAGTATCTGTTTTATACCTTTCTTCTAGCTTCTGGTGTTTGCTGGCAATTTTTGGAGTTCGTTGGCTTAGAGACGCATCACCCTAGTCTCTGCCTTCAGGTTCACATGGGGTTCTCCTTGTGTGTATGTCTGTGTCCAAATTTCCCCTTTTAAAAGGATACCATTTATATTGGATTAGGGGTCCACTCTACTCCAATATAGCCTAATTTTAACTGATGACATCTGCACCAACCTTCTTTTCAAATAAGGTCACATTCTGAGGTACAAGGGGTTAGAACTTCAACATGTGAATTTTGAGGGAACACAACTCAACCCAGGAACTAACCGTAGATTTTTTAAAAAGGAAAGAAAAGAGGCTCAAGGATGGAGTCTTTGGTATTTCACCTTTAGAAGTCCAGGAATGAAAGGATAAACTAGGAAAGGAGATTGAAAGTGAGTGATCAGAGAGGTGGGAGAATAAAAAACAAGAGATTTTTGTCCTGGAATCAAGGGAGGAAGGGGAACTTACATTCGTTTATTATGGTTAGTTAGCCAACATCAATTCATACCCACCAGACCATAATAAGCTCCATGAGTACCAAGAACAATTCTCTTGTACTGCTGTTTAACCACAGTTGATGTGTAATAGATACTTAATGCAATATTTATTGAGAGAACTAATAAATGAATGAATTTCTTCCCTTAAATCCCTGTGCCTCACAGTTTACCCCACAGCATGTTTTATTGCTCTGGGGTTCTAGTTTTATTTAACTTTATTAACATTACAATACAAATACTCCAAAACAAATCATTCTAGAATTCGGTCTATTTTTTCCAGCTTTTTATTTTTCCTATTTTTGATTTTTTACATAGCTTTGTCTCTTGTCCTTGGGTGGGTTTGCTTATGTCTTGTCTACTTTAGTAGATCCTGAGAATATTAAGCCAGAACTCTGACTTTTATGTCTTCTTTTCTTCCCTTAGTGGCATATAGTTCAGTAGGTCTCCCACAACATCCACCCTGTCAACTTACTACTTGGGATTTGCAATAATTATTCAATGATGAATTAACAGCATGATTCCCATATTCACTTTAGAGAAGATTTTCACTGTTTTTTCCTAATCCCCTGTATGTCCTTAGTTTCTGTAATTCTGTCTTATGAAATTAGCAACAGATTAACACTTTGCTTAAAACAGATAAAATCCAAGATGACATCTTCAGGGCCTTTTTTATAAATAATGTTCAGAGAAGCACTCTCTCATTTAGAGCACATATCCGCTCTGTAATGTACCCAAAACACTGGGGCTTTGATTTCGTTTTTAAGCACCTATTTAGGCACTGTGATTGAGAGTCAAGTGAGAAATAGAAAAGAGAATTAGGCAGCAAGCCTGGATCACCGCAACAAGCAGCAACAAAAACTGCCTTCATAAGCAATTTGGGAGAGTGAAAGGAGGTGGTTAAGGGTAGGAAGTAAATATTTTTCTTTCTAATGAATGTTAGTTGTTTTATTTATCAAAATATACCCACTGGAAATATTTTGAGTTTTTTATAACTATAATAATAAAATACAAATTAACGCCTATTTGCTTTAAATCTTGGCAAAATAAGTAAAATATCATTGAATGCTATGGTATAACTAATTGAGCCACACTTTGAACGGAATACCCAACACAGAGAAATGTCTTTCAATTTGCTATATGAAGCATCCTCCAAATCCATGGCAACAAGGTTTCACATATTTGCCAAATGTTCACACTAGACTTTTAGTTGGTTCACTGTTGGCAGAGAAAGATAATTATCTTTTTCCAAAAGGAGCTATACAAATTTCTAGTTGCTTTTCTTAGAAGTCTTTCTTCCACCACCATGAAAACTAGGGTATGTCTGACCACTGGGATAGATTGTTAAAAGTGACGTATATATATGGATACATTTTCAGTAAGAACTTTTAGGAGATCACAAAATGACATAGAAGAGAGAGGAAAAATGATTGAACCAAAACAAAGGATATAAAAAAGGAATAGATCCTTAGTGATCTATTGAGCAATATCAGTAGGTATAATATACATGTAACTGGACTTCTAGAAGGAGAGGAGAGAAAAAATGAGACTGAAAAATATTAAAAAGCAGTATGTACCAAAGTTTTCTAAATTAACCTACAGATGCAAGAAACTCAGCAAACCCCAAGCAGGGAACACACAAAGACAGCCACACTGATACACATCACAGTCATACAAACTGCCGAAAACTAAAAGTAAAGAGAAAATCACAAAAATAGCCAGAGGAAAAAAAGACTTTACATACAGAAGAGCAATGATAGAAAGACCCTTACAAAGCTGAAAGAAAAAAAAAAATATTGTCATCTCAGAGTCTATATTTCATGAAAACATCTTTTAAAATGGGGATGAAATAAAGACAATTTTAGATAAAGGAAAGCTGGCAAAATTTGTTGCCAGCAGACTAGTATTACAAGAAACACTAAAGGAAGTTCTTCAGGTGGAATGAAAATAATATCAGATGGAAATTCAGATCTGCAGACAGGAATGAAGAGTTTCAGAAATGATAACTATTATGGGCAAATATAAGCAACTATTTATATTTTTCTTCTTGAAATTTTAACAATAGACAACAGTTTAAAGCAAAAATAAAAATATTTTCTTGTGTTATTTACAATGTAGGTACAAGTAAAATATGTGACATCAGTAGCACATAGGATGGAAGCTGGAATTATACTGTGGAAAAATTGTTCCATTTCACGTGAAGTGGTAGAACAGTAATTTTAAATACACTGTGATTAGTAAATAATGCATATTGTAATCCCAAAAGAAACAAGTAAAACAATAATTAATACAAAGTGGTCTAATGAAAAAGCTAAAAGAGAAAGTAAAATGAAACACCAAAAGTTAAAAGACAAAAGCAAAAGCAGCTTTGGTTTCATCGGTGGCTTTTCTCTTTCTCTAACATCTCAGACCCAGTTGTTTAGAAAATTTTGCTGGCTTTACCTTCAAACTATATCTACATTCTGACTATTTTCTGCCACCTCTACTGCTACCAGCCTGGTCTAAGCCACTATACTTTCAGCAAAAGTCACCTAACTGGTGTCTGAGATTTTATCCTTATTCCCAGTGAGTCATTCTTCTTAATACAGGAGCCAGAGTGATTCCATTTAATATCAAAGTCCTGACAATGGCCTGCAAGGCACTACATGCTCTGGACCCAGGGTTTATGTCTACCCTTGACTCCTCTATTTCGCCCCTTGGTTCTTTCTACTCCTACCACACAGTCCTTCCTTACTGTTCCCTTACAGGCACACCAAACATGGTCTTGCCTAAGGGCCTTCACACTGGCTGTTCTCTTTGTCTAAATGGTTTCCACAGATGCTTACAAAGTTAACTCCTCACGTTCTTCCACTTTTTTGCTCAACCACTCAATGAGACTTACCTTGATTAACCTATTACAAATCATAATACTGTTTCAACTCTCCTTATTCCCTACCCTTCTCTACTGTTTCTTTCCCCCCTTTTTTTTTGTAGTATGTAACACCTTCTAACATATTATGTAATTTGTTTATTTATTATATTTGTTGTCTATCTTCCCCTAATAAAACAAAGTTCTACAAGGGGTATATTTCATTTTCTGTTTGTTTGCTTTAAGTGATGCATATCAAGCACATAGAACAGATGCTCATATATAATTGGTAACCAAAAAAAATAAATGAATAAGGAAGTGAAGCTAGCTGTTTTGTCCATTGAGAATACCCATGTATTCTCAGTACACAGTAGAGTGTCTGGACATAGTAAATGTTCAATAAAAATTTTTGAAGTGAGTGAAGTGGTTGCTCTGAAAATGGGAACTCAATTCTTTCAGAGTTGTTTTATGTGGGCCCATTATAGAGTGGCACTTTCTCTACCCAATTTCAAGTTTGATAAGACATAAATCAAGAGAGAAGATGGAGAGCTAAACTGTTTTTATTACTGCTAAGACTGATATTGATGAACATAGCTTTTAACTGCAGCCACTCTGTTTATTAGTAGTGAACCCCACAAATAGACAGACTTACCTATTCTGTCACAAGCAGTGCTGAATCACACATGAGTGGACCCCATGCCTGGAAATTTGCAAATGGAGGAAGGGAACAGAATATATGCTCTTTGTGTCAGATCTCTAAAGAGAAAAAAGAACATAATTATCCAGGCATTTTAAGTTTATTCTTCTCAAAATTAGCATTTGACAAATAATTCCTTCTCTCTTGGGGATGAACAAGAAAGGTTATAGAGAAACTAGGCATGTTGAACTAATGGGAATCTATAAGAAAAGAAACAAAAGGAGTGAGAGATTACCTTCTTCATACTAGATAGTAAACCAAAATAAATCATCAGTGCGAGGATAGCAATTGATTCTGTGTGTTTGTACAAACTTATTTAGGAAGAGAACACAGAGAGTGAATAGCCTCGGCCAGATGACTGAAGAAACATCTGACCTTGCTCCTGGGTAGAAGATAACAAGCTGCCAGTAGAGAGGGGAAGGGGACGGGTGTTGTCACAAATGCTGGGCAAGGGTGTTGTCACAGAAACTAAGGACCAAGAGTATTTTAACAAGAAAGGAGCAAGCAATAGCTTCAAATGTGGCTGACGGGGCAAGTAATATGAGGACCAGACGTCCACTAAATTGATGACATCCATAATTTTGCTGTCCCTGGACTGATGGAGTTGATGTCAGGGTGGAATTGAGACAATAAGTGTAGACAGCTGCTTTGAGAAGCTGGCTCTGAACAACTTTGATGTGCTGGGTGGAAAAGGGGAAAGGGAGGATAACATTGGGAAGGCACAGAGGTAGGTGTTAACATGGTGAACTTACGGAACGGTATGTAGCCAGACCATTCTGAGCAGAGACAGGGAAACCGACTTAAGAGCTGATGAGTATGTGGTTAAATAGAATAGGACCACTTTAGGACAGTTCTTGAAACGCAAATGAAAACACTTTTATTTGATGTAGAGGGAGATGGATAGACTGGGAAGGTTCTTGACAATTTAGTAACATACATTTATTAACCACTTGTCATTTGGTAACTCTGCTGTGACTAGTACGTAAATGAATAGGTGACATGTAAACCTATGTGTCGTTTTATACAGTTGAGACAGGATACACATTTCAATTTCAAGTTCTTCTCTAATGATTTGCAAGGAATGCACTCATATGAGCCTAAATATAAAAGTGCGTATTGCAGGGATTCGTGGGAAATCATAAAGAGGATGGACGGTCCCAGAAATCTGAGAACAGTAAAACAGTAACTGTAAGCCAAATACTCTGAGTTGGTTAATTCAATTCCCCTTTCATTGCACTTTTAGATAAAAAGTTGGAGAACGAAATACTTTATGCTTCTTTCTTAAATGCAGCCCCAAAGCTACATTTCTGGATGAGAACTATATTATACCAATTAGGTTCACCTGCACAAGATTTTGGAGGCAAGGGTGAGGCAGAGGCTCCCTTTTTGCATCTTTTTCATGCAGTGTTCTGGAAATGTGCAGTTTTTATGCAGCAGCTCTCCAGTGTCTGTTCTCCAGCCTTCTCTCTGTTGAGGGATGGATATATATCGGGGGTAGAATTGCCTTCTTTCTTCTGGCAAAGCTCCAGTGGTAGCCTTACAGGTAATAGCTTCCTAAGTTGGTTGGTTCTGAATGCTGTTAAAAGCCATTCCAGGAAGCTTACCCTAAACCAGCAATAGGAAAACTTTTGCTTTAAAGGGCAGATAGTAAATATTTTAGGCTTTGTGGGCCATTCAATCTCTGTTGCAATTACTCAACTCTGTGATAGCTTAAAAATAGCTATAGAAAATACATAAATAAATAGACATGGCTATGTCCCAATACAATTTTATTTACAGAAACAGCAGGTATGTGTTTGATCCTCAGGCTACAGTTTGTCACCCTCTGACCTAGACCTTTCTCCTTCAAGCTTCCCAGTGATTTTGTAGCACCTAGTCCACTTTGTTAATAATGTTGCTACTAAAAGAATATGTATGGTTGTCTTTGGTTCTTGTACTGACGCTGACAAATACAGTGATAAGCTTGTATATCAGTAAGGATGGAAATAGTCCCCTGATTGAAATTTAGAACAGTCTCCAAGTGTCAGTGACTTAATACAGCAAAAGATGAGTATTGGAAGACCAGCTCCCAATATATCAACGTGGATTCAAGATCTCTCAAAGTGATTGAGTGGTTGGTGAAAAAGAAAAAAAGACAAAGAAACAGTATTCCTTAAAGCTGGGCCCAGGGATGACACCACATAATGTGGCTCTGTGGGTGTCTAAACTTTCCCTGAAAACCTCAGTTTTTTATTAGGCTCTTTCCATATGGGAGGGTGACTGAGGTTACACAACATTGTAGTGATGATCATACAAAAAGAATACATTTGCAAAACTGATGCACAAAGATCACAATGTCAGTATAGAAACCATAAACCTTAGCAAGAATAGAGGTTAAACATAAACTTATAATCATCAGCAAGAAAAGCACTGGACTCACAGCTGCAGGGAGAAAAGGATCTGACACAGGACAACCAGCCTGACCACAAAACTACAAGAGGAGGGGGCCTCCGTGCAGGCCTGGAGGAGCCGTGGGAGAAGAAAAACTTTTACATCCTTATCTCAACCACAGAGTTCCCCTCAAAACAGACGCCCCTCATGTGTCCATTTATAGGCTCTCCATAAGAATATCATTGCCTTTCCAGGGCCACAATCAATATGCCTTTCCTGGCAAAGGAATCTAAGTAATAAGCCTCTCCATTACGTGTCTGTGCATTGGCTCTCTGTAACGAGAAGCCTATTATGTGCTGTCATCTCTCTCCAGCAGGCAGGCTAAGTGGTTAATCTCTTACACAGGGTTCCTGTTTTTACAAGAACAGCTCAGCAGAGCCAAAGTTACAAGTTACAGCTTCAGCAGAGCCAAAGTTATAAGTTACAGCTCAGCTTTTCACATTATTCTTCATTTTCTCAAATATAATTGATAGAGAAGCAACAAGCATCACAAAGCAAATAACTCATTTTGGGGAAACCAAATTCTAAGAGAAGTTACAGGTTAAAAACCAACAACAATTTCTTCTTGTTATTTCAGATAGCTTGGGTTTTGCCAATTCTTCCAGAAGCTTGGGGTTGCTCAGTCACCACCGAGGGGTCCACAGTGTTCCCAGCAGAGGAATTTCTCATACACACTAGACATCAAAAGTAAGTCAGCAGAGGATACTGTTCCATGTCTCCTTACTTGGAGTCTTGGGCTTATATAGCACCTTCCTGTGAAATATTGCTGGTACCCACATTGTAGAGAAAAGAGACAGCTGGAGAATCACACCAGCGCTTAAAACTTCTGTCTAGAAATGACATGTGTCACTTATGCTCATATTTCTTTGGGTAATATAAGTCACATGGCCATACCTAACTTCAAGGGGTAGGGAAAAACAATCCTATTATGTAATAAGAAAGAGAGAACCAGAGTAGTTTGGAAGCATCCTAATGACCCCCACAAGTGGAATCCTCCAGCTACTGTAATGGGAGAATAATTCTGGATTGAAGTTAGTTGAAAAGATGTTCATAGAACATTACACTATTTTACTACCAACAAGGTTCAACTATGTTACATTTGTGTACTCCATTCTTTATATTTGCGCGAATTCAGTTAACTCATCTGAATAATAAGAATAATAACCTTAATGCCCACATTTTTTCTTCACTTGGAATTGACTTCCCCCAGAGTTCTGAGTAATGTGAAGAACTTTAGGAAGGTGCATAGTTCTTCAATGCCACTCCTATATGGATTCGCTGACGTCAGTTTATCTAGTTCTCAACATTGCCTTGCTTACGAGAAGAAAGCAGTTTGGAGTCTCAGGAAATATAATTCAATCACTGCATAATTATTTTTGTAGTGCTTTTTTGTCATCATATTTTCATTATTGTCCTGTGAAAATGGCAATAATTATACATCTGGTATTAAAAGCCAAAACTAAGCTGACCCAGTTTGAATTCTGTCTTCAAAACTTACTGACAGAGGGTCATCATGCATATCATATAACCTCTTTGATGTTGATGTCTCATCTATAAAATGGGCTTAATACTGCTAGCTACCTCATAGGATTGTTGAAAACTTAAGTGAATATATTCATAACACTTAGAACTTGACAGAGTATTAGCTGAATGTTTCTTCTCCTTTTCCTCATCCTCATTCCATGGCATGATAGACATGACAACAAGGGAAAACAAATATGAAAACATTTTCTGTTAGGCCTGAAACACTTGATAAATGTTATTATTAAGAAACACCTTATGAAATTCAGAGAAGCTAATCAATTTCTCCATGATCAAACTAATCTCAAGGTCACATGAGAACTCCATGTGACTTCCTTTTTTAAAAATTTATTTATTATACTTAAAGTTCTGGGGTACATGTGCAGATCATGCAGGTTTGTTACATAGGTATACACCTTCCCTGGTGGTAGTTTGCTGCATCCATTGCCCCATCATCTACATTAGGTTTTTCTCTTTTACCACTATATTTGTTACTCCACAATATTGCACATCCTTCCAGTGATTGCTTGGCCAGGCAAGGTTTGAGTCTTTTTCTTCCACTTGGCAATTGGAATATTTTTATTTAGCTCAGTTTCATGTTTTCTTCTTTCTGTCCCTATTTCTATTTGAGCATTTCCATTATGCTTCATCTCCCAACAGAAGGGGTTAGTTTTTGTTTGTTTGCTTGGTTTTTGTTTTTATACTTTAAGTTCTGGGATACATGTGCAGAACATGCAGGTTTGTTACACAGGTATACACGTGCTATAGTGGTTTCCTGCACCCATCAACCCATCACCTACATTAGGTAATGCTATTCCTCCCCTAGCCCTCCACCACCCAACAGGCCCCAGTGTTTGATGTTCCCCTCCCTTTGTCCATGTGTTCTCACTGCTCAACTCCCACTTATGAGTGAGAACCTGCGGTGTTTGCTTTTCTGCTCTTGTGTCAGTGTGCTGACAATGATGGTTTCCAGCTTCATTCATGTCCCTGCAAAGGAAATGAACTCATCGTTT
>CAUYLG010024515.1:0-113088 GCA_963573385.1 Cacajao melanocephalus | reverse complement strand
TCCCTTATTCCTTCCTGTCTCCATTGTTAAGCACAATTATTGGCATAAAAGAGGTTTTTAATACCCATTTTTAGACTGCATTCTAGCCTGGGCAATAGAACAAGAATCCCATTCTCTCTCCCTCTTTCTCTTTCTCTTTCTTTCTCTCGTACATTCTTTTTTTCACTCTCACTTTCTTTCCTTTTTCTTTCTTTCAAAAAAAAAAAAAAAGAGTTCATAGTCTATTGGTAGGGTTGGGAGTCGGAACAACAGTGTATAAACAGGTAAGTGTCACAAGGTGTCTAAAAGAAGCCTGAAGAATGTACAAGAGAAGACAAAGGAGGGAGGCTCTGAGCAGCCCGGTGACTACGGGAGGCTCCACTTCCAGCCAGCTGGTATCACAGCAGGCCCAGAACAGAGGAGTAACCAAATCCTACACTGTTTCTATTATGAGACCCTGAGGAATCTTCTAGTTCAACTCCTTCAGCTATAGGATAAGAAAACAGAACACCCTTTACCCTTCCAACAAAAGGCAGTAGATTGGACTAAAGTCTCAGAGCTGGTCAAGGGCAGGGCCTGTATCCGTGTTGTCCCAGACCAGTGATCCCTTCTCTAAAGTGCCTGCCCTAGGCATCCTTATACCCAGGTTGGGAGCCTCCAGCTTCTCTCTGGAAGACATAGTCCAGGGTCTCCAGCCCAAGCTCGGCCATTCACAGGCTGCAGCCTAACTTGTGCTCCCTGGTCTTTGGGTTCCAGAATCCTCTGGTCTTCACTGGGTGTGAACCCCCTGGTCATCTCCTGGAGCTGTTCATTCATTTCCTCCTTTCTCCAGCTTGTTCTTGATAGCTTCCTGCTTCTCTCAGCCCTGACTAGTTCAGCCTTGGTCTGATCTAGCTTTTCTAGTCAGCTTCTCTCTCCTCTTGGCTGTTTCTCCTCTACCAAGCTCCTGCTTTCCTAGTAGCTCCCTTGTCCCCAGACCCAGCCTCCAGCTTCTCCCAGAGGCTTCCTACCTGTCCTGAGACATGGACCCTCCAGCCCCTGGCAAAGCCTGTGCACCCTTTCTCACAGTAATGATTTTAAATACATTAAATAAACTCTATAGGACAAAAAAAGGAAATACGTTGTTTTGAAAAACAGTTATGAAAACATAAAAAACCTAATTTGTAACATAAACATAGATAAATCAAGGTGTTAAATAACAAGCTATAATGGTGAGTCAAATGACTCCTATCATGTTGAAGTGGTGATGAGCACAAATTGCCTTGCAAGGGATCTGTGATGGTTGTAGCATGATACGAAAATATCTGTAAATTCTATTGCTCACAAAAGTCACAGTTACTACATATGCTGCTGTAGGTTGCTGCCTACAGTCAGTCATAATTGAAAAAAAAAGCTAAATTTTAGGTAGAAGTTAGTAAAAATGAAGATATAATATTTTTCCTATTCAGGTTTATGAACCCCCTTATGCACAGATCCTTGGCCATTATATCCCTCAAGTCAAGAAATCCTGTCTTAGAGGTTACCATGATTTGAAATGCTATATCTGTGTAGCTATTACCTCAGTTGGAATCTTTAGACCAGTAAGCATTTGGATGTCTCACAGGCATCTAGAAAACTTACATGTCAAAAAATAAGTCTTTGATCTTATCCTCCAAAATAGCCCCTCCTCATTTTTCTCATTTCAATAAATACCACCTTCAATCCTGGAATTCATTCTCTACACCTTCTTCTTTGTCATTTTTACCTCAAATGTATAAGTAATTCCATCATAATTTCATTTGACAAATATTACTCAATACCCACTATATGCCAAGTACTACTGTAGGCACTGTATAAGCAGTGTATAAGACAAGTCCCTGTCCTCACGTAGCTTATGTTCTAATCGAGAGACATTGACAATAAATAAGAAAATGCACATAAGAAATTAGGTAGCAATAAGTGTATCTCAAATATTATATCTTCCCAAATATTTCTCCAATATTGCTGCTTCTCTCTGCATCCACTGCCACTCTGTTAGTTTAAACTCTGGCCTGCCACAGTCTCCTAACTTACCTTTGTAGCCAGTCCAGTCTCTTTCCATGCAGCAGTCAAAGTGAAGGATGGATTATGTTCCTTTTTCTGCTGAAATCCTTCAGTGACTTCCTCCTGTGCTTAGAAGAAACCCAGGCTTCTCACCTGAAGGGCCCCATGCTGTCAAGTTCTCATCTACCCTCTGTCTTCCTCTCCTACCAGTCTCTCTGCCCCTATATTTGGGCCCTCTTGGCTTTGCAGTTTCTTGCAGGCACTGGTTTCCTGTCTTGGGGCTTTGTACATTAGAGAAGAAGGCTTAGAGAAGCCTGCCTGACTCTTACTGGCCCTTCAGGTCTCAACCTAGTTAACCTTTGTATAAAATGCCATCTATTTGAGGGGCCCTTTACTGACCCTTCAATCTAAATTATGTATCTTTCTCATTCTCCTTCAGAGCAGTGTCTTCTTTTTCTTTATATAATAAGTTACTTGTTATAATTATTATTTAATATGATATTCAAGTGTTTACCTAATGTCTGTTTCTCTCACTACACTGCAAGTTCCAGGAAGGCAAGAACTTTGTCTGTTTTGCTCACCAGCAGCATAACAGCTCCCGGTATGTGGTTAGTGCTTAGCACACATGTAGCCGTTGAATGAGTTATGAGTTACTGCGCCTTTCATCTCTGGCATCTGACCCCAAACTCATCACATATTCCAGGTTCATACTTCCTCTTTTATGCACAGGCATATTAAAATCTCTATCTATACTTAAGTTGTTCCTCACCTAATCAGGTACAGTTATATCAATTTCATTTATCCATCCATGCATCCATCCATTCATTTAACCATTATTTATTGTGTACCTTCTCATTACAAGGCACCATGCCAGCCACTATATAAGATTCAAAGATGAATAAGACATGGTTCTTGTTCTCAAGACATTAATCTAGAAGGAGATTTAAGACACTGTCAGAGAGCTATAGCAGAAAAACTGGTGCTATGTGCCACCATCAGCAGAGTCAGTGGCAATGAAGGTGCAGAAAAGGTAATAATATTTCCAACTAGAGGTTTCAGGAAAGGTTTTATGGAGAAGATGGCATCTGAGTTTGGCCTTGATGAGTGGGAGGAACTTAGACAGCCACAGATGGTAGAGGTGGTGTCCCAGATGAAAAGGCAGAGTAAACAATGTATAGAAGCAGAAAAACACAGAGTGTGTAGAGGAATGAGTGGTCCATTGCCTAGGTTACGTGTAGGGGAGATGTAAAGGCAAGGATGGGGCATGCGAAATTTGGATATTTATCTGATATTGCTGGGGAATCAGCAAATATTGTTGGACAGAGGAATAAAATAAGAGTTAAGAAGGAGCACTGGAAAGACCTAATTGCCTGCCTATATGATTTTAAGTTAGGTAGATTATCCTTATTCAATTAAGAGATAATCAAACAAAACATGAGGGCCAGAAGAGTCCAGGGAAGAAAGATATCCCTATAAGCTGGAGCAGATGAGAAAGTCCTGTGAAGGAAGTGGACACTCCTTTGCCTTCAAACTGGAACACTGACTTATGGACATTAAAGGAGTCAAATTCAAAGTTATGGTGGGCACTCTCATCCTTGGACCAAGAGGCCACTTGCTTCACAGCTGGGACATATTAGTTCAGGCTACTCTAACAAAATTCCAAAGACAAGGTGGCTTATACAACAGAAATGGATTCTCACAGTTCTGGTGGCTGAGAAGTCCCACATCAAGGTGCTGGCTCCTTTGATTCCCTGTGGGGGCTCTCTTTCTGGCTTGCCATTGGTTTCCTTCTTGCTGTGTCCTGCATAGCCTTTCCTTGGTACATGCACGTGGAGAAAGAGATATCACTCTCTCCTTCTCTTCTTATAAGGCCTCCAATCCTATTGAAGAAGGCTTAGAGAAGAAGGCTTAGAGAAGCCTGCCTGACTCTTACTGGCCCTTCAGGTCTCAACCTAGTTAACCTTTGTATAAAATACCATCATCTCTTTGAGGAGCCCTTTACTGACCCTTCAATCTGAATTATGTATCTTTCTCATTCTCCTTCAGAGCAATGTCTTCTTTTTCTTTACATAACAAGCCCCCCTCCCCCGCACCATGATGTCATTTAACCATTACTTCCTAAAAACCCTATCACCAGATACAGTTGCATCAGGAATTAGGGCTTCAACATATGAATTGCAGGGGGCTGGTGGGAGAGACACAATTCAATCCATAGCCTGGGGCAAATCAACCTCTGAATCCTTCCTAATTGAAGATTATGAGAGCTTCTAACTCAGTGGCTTTCAAGCAGTGTTTCTAGGAGCATCGAGCATCCCAAGGAGCACTTTCTGGGGACAAAGTACAAGTGGGCTCTACTTTATCTGTTTACTGTATTAGTACTCGATATACATTTCCTCCGAAGAAGGGTTTTATGAATAAAAAAAAATTAGAAGAACTCTGGTCTGGTTTGATGACTTCATTTTAAGAGAGAAAGAGGATATTGAAATCTAGAAAGGAAAAAAGAGTTGCCTACAGTCACACAGAGGGTAGGGACAAATTCTAGTAGCCAATGAGTAGATCTATGATCCTGTATGCTGATTCCTAGTCCAGTGTTTTGTCCATTGTTCTTCTTAGGTCTCCAGGTCCAAGAGGGAGAAGCCCCGATGTTCTCGTTGTGAGCATAATGAATGGGGAACCCTCCTGGCATAGCAAAGAGTGGTTGCTTACTGAAAGTCTTGTCCAGAGCAGAATTAGCGCCCCAGGCCTCCAGCAGACCACTGATCTTTTATGTATTCTTCGTTCCCCATCTGGTCCACAGGCCCAGACTTTATAATGAGTTGGCAGGAGTTATGAACTATTAAATAAGGTATTTTTCCTAAATAAGTGTGCCCAGAAAATTATGCCATAAATGCCTGAGTGTTGCTCTAATGGGCTGCTGTCAGGCACTCAGAGGAATCAGAAGAGGTAAATGGTTTCCTCTCTGGAGATGGGAGAGACAAATTCATGCCACCTAGGGAGAGACTGATATGCTGAGGTTCTTCAGATCAGTTAGAATCCTTCAAGAAACTAAAGACACACAATGAAGACAAAGAACAAAGCTGTTAGGAAAAAGGAGAAACCTGTCTGAGGTCCGAATGCCCAGACTTGGGGTGCAAAAGTTACATCTGCAGACAAATAATTTATTTTCAAAAATTTGATTTCCCTTGTAGCTAAAAGGAGGGTGTGAGAAAGTGGCAAAGAGCTCCCTGCGTGATTCCTGGAGTGAAGGACCTCACTTTCCCTCATCCATGGAGACATATCAACCAAAGCGTTGCACTGCCACTTTAAGATATAGGCCATCCAGGGGGTCTTTCCCTTGGGCCATCTCCCTTTCACTTTTCACTCATCAGCCTTCAGGTTACAGCTTAAATGTTTTATTTTTTCTTCAGAGAGGCATTTCCTGACCACCTTGTTGCTCCATTGTTATTCTCAACACGACACTTTCCCTTTTCCTCAGAGCACTTAAGCCAAGGTATAATTATATATTTATATGTTTGACCATTTGCCTTTCCCAGACTGTAAGCTCCACTCAAGTGCTATGCTAAATGCCAGGGTGTTATGGGTTCCTGACAGTATCTGGCACAGAATAGATGCTCAGTATTTACTGAATGAAGGAGTGGTTTGTTTCCTCTAATGTGGAAGTTTTGTTGTTTTCTCTTGCATTGTTGAGGATCAACCGTCTGTGTCTTCCTGTTACATTCAATAATTTCTATAGCTATGGATTTGCAGCCTATAGCCAAAAATGAGAAGGAATGTGGGAAGTAATTTTAGTCTGTAATTGGCCAATGAGAGATCAAATCCTGGAATGGAACTTCCTGTGATAGATTTACTCATTGACTTTTCCAACAAATGTTTATTGATCAAGTACTATATTATTTGCACTCTAAAGTACAAGGGACACATCATGAACAAGTTAGAAATAGTCTCTGTCCTCACAGAGTAGAAACAAAAAAAAAAAAAAAGAAATTAAGCAAAGCTGTTGAGAGAATCAGCAGGATGAGGAGATGGAGTGTAAGTAGGGCAGGCTATGTTGATAGGGGCGGCAGAAGGCTGCCTTATACTAAGACCTGGAGGATGAGAAGCCACTGGTTGTATAAAACATAGACAGAGGGAAGAACAATGCAAGAGCCTGAAGGTGGGAATGAGCTTAGCATGTTGGAACAACAGAAAGGAGACAAGACTGGCTAGAAGAGAGTAAGAAAGGGGGAAGAAGTGTGGGCCAAGATGAGTGGCCAAGAAGAGGTCTAAAACTGTGCTAACGAACCTGGATTTTGCTGTAAGAGCAATGAAAGATTTTAAATAGAAGAGTGACATGATTGGGTCTATGTTTTAGAAATGTTTCTGGGTGGAGGGTGGTTTATAGAAAGGTAAAACAGAACCAAAGAACAAGTGAGTCTAATGGGAATAGTCAAGGAAGAGGAATAGGGGCTTGACCTTGGGTTGTGACAGTGGGAATGAAGAGAAGTGGACATCTGAGATTTATTTGGAGGCAGAGCTGACAGGTCTTAGTGATGGATTGAGTGTAGAGGGTGAGGGAGAGGGAGAAATTGAGGATGACTCTAGTATGACAAATGGCCCTTTCCTTGAAGTCATGCATCTTTTCAATTTTCTACTGACTTGATCCACCCTGCTTTCCGTCATTACAAACCATTAAGGCTTTCACTATTCTCTCCTTGGCATCACTTGGTGTCCATATTTAGCATCTTAATTCAATAATGTACAATCTGTATGGCTCATATCTTGATCTTCACAGCTCATTGAACTCCTTTAAATGGTCTGCAACACACATGAATTAAACGTGGTGGGCAAAGTGAGAGAGGATCTAAGTGGCAGATATCCTGACTCTTTTAGCCAAAAGTTCTGAATAGAATCCAGGTGGGGCTTATGACTGCAAAGTAATGCTGATGGCCACTGTCTCCCCAGGTATTTTCAGGAAAGATGGAGAAATTAAAATGTGTCAAGGAGAAAAGGATATGGGGAAATGAAGAAGGGAGAGAGAGACAAAATCTGAAATACCAGGGGCAGCCTTATCAAGTATCTTGACCAATTTGAGATACTAAAACGGATAAGGTAATCAGCATTTTATTAAGCCAGGCTATGCATGTGTTAGGCACACATAGTCAAAGGGAAAAATAGAGGGAGCTGGGCATGGGGAAATGAGACAAGTAACAGGAATAATGTGGCCACTATTTATTGAATTTGTCATGCATTATGCTAAGCCCCTCAGATAACACATGCCGTGTAATTCTCACAAATCACCTATGAGGATTAGCTCCATTTTGAAGATAAGAAAACTGAGACTCAGGAGGTTTGAGTGACTTGCTTGTAGAAAAACAGCTAGTAACTGATGGATCAAGGATTTAACTCCAGTTAGCATGACTGCAAAGCCTGTTCAATCATTTCTACTACACTGCCTTCTCAAAACTGGGAAGGACTCAATGGAAGGCAGAGGCGGCAGGTAAAAAGAGGGAGAAAGAGCCTAAGAGGGCAAATGTACTTGATATTGCAAAAAAAGTAGTTGACTAAAATGAAAGGGAATCTAACCTGAAGGAAAAAAAGTAAATTAGTATATGACATGAGAGTGGATCAAATCTTATGAAATTTCTAGAGATGAATATGGTGTGTTAGCAGCTTCCCATTCTATTTCCCTGCTGGCTGTAGACTCATAACTTCTGTCTTTATTGCTGTTTCTGCTCCCAGCCATGAAACTGTCTGTCTTGAGATGAGCCAACAGCACCTTACTCCTCTGACCCAGACCAAGGCTCACCCTGGAAATGGAGGGGCTGGGAAGGATTGCAGTATGAGCCTTGATTCCCAAGTGAAGGCAATTCATGCCACATGAAAGACCCCAAAGGAGCAGTACTGAGCTGCAGTTAGCTGAGATTTGTAACTTGGTGCAAAAACTGCTCATGTTAGATATTCAATTTCCTTGTTCTTATTCCAGGTTTTCAAAGAAATTCCCCTAGCATCCTTGTCACTCCTGCATTTCAGGGGACATTTCAGGAAAAGGCTGTTTTACTACTTGAAGAAAGAGGAATAGAGTAAGTGATAGGAGTCTTCTGTATCTATGCCCCAAGTTCATCACTCTCAGTATACAGACAAATATTCATTGAGACCCAACTAGATGGCAATTTGTTGCCTCATCTATATTAGCATATGTCATTACTACAGTCAATGCTGATGTATCACATCCTGCACTGGGCAGTGGAGCTACACGACGAGGAACATGACAGATACAGACCCTGTCCTCATGATGCATGCAGAACTGGATAGATATTGAATAAGAAATTACAATTGCCAAGGTGCACTTACAGTAGAGGAGAAATAATAAGCCTTCTAGCTAGCATTTTGGTGTCAGAAGACCTCAGTTTATGCCTTTAGTAGTTCTTTGGCCACAGGTAAGTACTTTGTAATCATAGTCTCATTTTCCTCGTCTGCAAAGTGGAGAGCATTCATTCATTCTACAGATGTTTATTGACTACCTCTGGGATTACTGTAGCTTGAGGCACAAGAGAAAGTCTCTCTGAAGATGGTGTTTGAGCTGAGATCTGGTTGATGTGAAGGCATCAGCATATAAGAGCTGGGGGTACAGGAGAGGTATACCAGATGAAGGGAATGATCTTGCAAAGGCCGTGAGGTAGGAATTAGTACAACCCTGTCTACCAAAGCCCGGGGGTAGAATAGTATGAACTGCTGGTCCAAGACTGGCTTATCATTGTTTTTGTCCTCAGTAGTTTCATATATCATTATTATTCTAATACAGTATATCCTACCCTCAAGGAGCTTCTTTTATACTTGGGGAGGTCATATCTGGAATATTTAGAGAGGAATATAAGATGATGGGTGGCAAACTGCCAAGTGGCGAGACTTAGAATATGCTGTGGAGGGTGGGGGAAGGGGGAGGTTAGTCTAGAAAGGGTCAGGTATATTCTTTTTGTCATGGGAGATACACCAATCAGTGACTGTAGGTGAGTGAGAGATGCTCCAAACAGTGGAAACCACAGGTATTGCCCTACAGCTGGTAACTTCACTTTTGTCTTTTGCTAAGCCTGCTTCAAGAGTGGAGGGTACTCATTGTAGCCATGGTTTTGACCCCCTATGGAGACACTAGCTTTGGAGAGAGCCCTTGTGGGGCATGGGGCAGCAGAGGATGAATCCAGAAAGAAGTAGGGCAGGGGAATGAGAAAAATCAAGGGGGCCAATGAACCAACTCCAATAATGAGGCATTGGCTCAGTCGGTTGGACCCTTGGTGGCCATCAGAACTCAAGTTCTCTCCGGCTTCCTGCTCCTCTCTGGAGCGCTCAGGACTGGAGATGGCATGGTTCATGGGCCTGGCCATTTAATTCTAGCTTCACTTCAATGCCCAAGATTATTTTTCTTGCTGTAACCTGTGTTGAAGACCATATGGGCATTTCAGGCATCCCTTGCCCCCAAACCAACAAATACAAATGAAAACAAATCAGCTCAAAATATGTTCTCTCTGTATCTTGCAGGCTTGGGCCCCCGGTGGCAGCAGCTGGAGAGGAGGTGACTGCTGTCTGATAGGCTGTCTCCCCAACTCCTCCCTTGCTGGCAATCTTTTCAACGCACAAGGCTTGTTTTGAAGGGACCTATTCCACCCACAGTGGTTTCTCACCTCTAGGAGGCCAGAAAGCTATAGCCATTGCTGTGGTATCAGGGATTCGAGTTTCTCTCAGACATATTGTGAAGAGCTTCCCTTCCAACAGTACATGGCCTAAATACCAGGGAGGAAGGATCTGACTATTCCAATCTTCAGTAAAACAGAACATCTGTTGTAGATGCAGTGACTTTGCAAGGAGAGTGGCATTGTCTCTTGGTGAATATAGTTGTTCAAGGCAGGGGGAGGAGGCAGGTGTAGTTTTGATGCATAGATTTTTGCTATTAGTTCTCAACAGTTTAAATCTTAAATCACGGATGAGCCAAGATGGGAGGGAATCTTCCCAACATAAATGAGACACAAAGACAATTTAGGTAAAAGTGAAATCAGCTTTACTGTGAAACTGTAATCAAAGAAGAACTGGTGATTGGTGCTACCACCTGGATTCAGTAAGATGGACAAAATGACCTCAAAATCAACCCACAAGTACTTATTGAGCATGCACTCTTTGTCAGGTACTCTCTATCCTAAGTCTGTTTCCTCCAGATTTGTGCTGTTACTCTAGAGCAGGGGCCAGAAAACTATGGCCCTTGGGCCAAATCTAGCCACCTGCTAGTTTTATTAGAATGTATTTATTAGAAAGTTTTATTAGAATGTAGCCATGCCCACTCATTTACTTATTGTCTGTACCTGCCTTCACCACCACACTGGCAGAGTAAAGTAGAGCTATGCATCACGATGGGGATAAATTTTGAGAAATGTTAGGCCATTTTCTCATTGTGTGAACACAGAGTGTACTTACACAAACCTAGATATACAGCCTACTGCACACCTAGGCTCTATGATATAGCCTATTCCTCCTAGGTTGCAAACCTATACAGCATGTTGCTGTACTGAATACTCTAGGCAATTGTAACACAAAGGTAAGTATTTGTGTATCTAAACATAGAAAAGGCACAATAAAAATACAGTATTATAATCTTGGCCTGATGTTGACTGAAGCGTGTCATTAGACAGCACATGACTGTAATTGTGACAGAGACTATATGGCCCACACAGCTGAAAATACTATTTTGCCCCTTATAGAAAATTTGGTGACCCTTACTGTCAAGCCTCGCATCTTGACAAAACATTCCACAGTGAGGTGGTAGTTGTGGGGAGAGATGAGTAGAAAGGGACAAGGGAAGTAATATGCATTTTGAATGGGTCCAGTAGTTAGGAACACAAGCCCTGGAATCAAAAAGGACTGGGTTCAAATCCCAGCTCTCTCACTTACTAGTTGTGGGTTTGGGGCAAGTTACTTAGCCTCTCTATATCTTAGTTTCCATGTCTGTGAAATGGCTCTGACAATTATCTCACAGGGTGGTCATGAGGATTGTAGTGATTAATGTAAGCATTGCCTAATGTGTAATAAGTCCTCAGGAGGGGGAAGCTGTTATTTTTACCACTAACACTGCATACCAGGCAGTAGGCCAAATACCTCATGTATTTAATCTCAGTTAATCCCTATGAGGTAGGTATTATTTCCATGTTACAGAAGGAATCTGTGGCATAGAACATTGCTTTAGATCATGGGACTTGTAGGTGGAAAAGTAGTCTATGTGAACATAGCAGTCTGAAGGAGTCACAGTGGGGGCTGGGTAGGGTCCAAGGAGAATCAAACTACCTCCTTTGGAGCTCATGTCAGCGCCAGTCCCAGCTCCAGGAGGAAACTGAGTAGGCACAGAGGTGTGGGACTTCTTGAGGGTGAAGGGCGGAGTTCACTCACCAGCCTAAGGAGGAAATAGGCCTCAAAATTTTATTGTGAGAAATAGAGCAGAAGTGGTCAGATCCCTGAGAATCCTTGAATCAGGGAGTTGATGAGGTCCACTTTAGAACATGGGATGGAGTTGCCTGGTTTCCTCCATTTCCTGTTGCCTTCACCTTTAATTTCTGCCCATGGCCTCCTCACGTTATCCTGGGACTGGATAAGAAGGACCTGGGTTGGGAAGGGAGGTTAGAGCTGAGATGAGGATGATGTTTAATAGTCACAGTGGATCGAGAACAGGGGAAGGGAGGGTGGCAAAGCTACCAGGTGGTATCTTGAGGCTATACCATGCATACTTAAAGGCAAACTCCAGAAGTTTTATTCAGTTACCTGGGTCTATTGATGTCACTCGGACTGGATCAATATATCTTCCTGGAGAATTCAGAGGAGAAAAATCTATATGGGGCCTACTCTGTAGGGAGAGCACGTTGGTGCCAGAGTAACGGCTCTGTGAGGAGAGTGTTAAGCACTCATGCACTGAGGTCCCCGCCATCTCCCTGTCTCCCTGGCTGGAGCTCTACCTTACTGTCCAGATGGAATGAGCAGTGGGAACGGGAGTGAATGTGTTGGAAGCTGTCACACATTTACACATGAAAGGATCCAGCATGGATTGAGCTCCTGTGGTATGCCAGGCTGCAGGCTGGACACTGGAGTCATGGGACTAAGAGGCACCATGACTGCTGATATGGGACAAAGTCTGGTTTGTTTCGCCTCTGGACAGGCTCCTAGGGAGATCCAGATGTCAGGCACACCGGTAGGGGAGGGGTGTGGAGCTGGCTCCTTCACCAGCTGCTGCAGCAATGCTTTATGGGATGGTAAAAAGAATAGTGTGTTTCTTCAAAGCCAGCCTCCTCCATCTCCAGGTTACAACACAACCTCCAGCACTGAGTCATCAGGGATGTTTAGTTTCACATTTTTTTCCATCTTCTTGTTCCTCATCTCCTTTTTTTCTGCACCCACCAGTGGGAGGGCTTCATTAAGCTAATTAAAAAGGCACCAGGGAGAAAGCATGACAGAAAACCAGTTGGGCTTTCTTGTGTGGCATGGGTGAGAACATTCACTCTGCTTTCCTTTTCTCTAGTTTGGGCTGCCTCTGGTCCTGTGGCTGTGGGGTGGGGGCAGGGGGAGAAGGAGCAGCAAAGGGATGGAGTGGGAGAAGACAGAGACCTTTCTCAAGCAGCTGAGCCAAAGCCCAGGCTTCCAGGCCCTGAGGCAGTCTCCAAACTCCTTCTTCTCCTGCTTGCACCGTTTTCTAACATACAGCAAGAAGTACACTCTGAAAATTGCTGATGGGCTTTGGAAGGAGCATGCCCACGTAGAGCTGTTGCTTGAGAACCTTTATAAAATAAGATGTCACAGATTCCTCAGCCAATATGTGGAGCACCCACATGTTGGGACAGGCCTTTCTTATATTTAATCCAAATCTTTTTGTTGTTGCCCAAAATCACATGTTTCTTGGAGGGAAAGAATGGAACAGATTTGGCATCGTGATCATTGTTCTTGCTTGGAAACAACTTGAGAGGGCTTTTCCAGCCTCAGGATTTGCTCCATTCTGGATGCAGCGCAGGCTTTGTCCTGCAGTGCTTCACAGTTTGTAAAGCAACCTCATCCAAATGGAGACCCTTTCCTGAACCTGCAGGGTGTGCAGAGGAACAAGGTGCCGTCCTTGCTGTGGCACAGCTGGAGGCAGGGAGGTGGTAGGTTTAAGGTTGCCTCTTGGTGGCTGAGGACAGTCGTGTTTTCTTTCTCTCCATCCTGGGGCTCCTCCAACTGCTCACTGGCTTCCAGTCTTCTCCAACCACCTGCTCTTAGAGCACTTCCTGTCTGGCTTTTGGTCCCTGGGAGAAGGAGTGCCCCTCCACACCTGAATGAGCCACATATCCACTCCAGGATTCTGCTAGCCAAGTGCTGAAGCAGAGGGGCAAGGGAGAGAGAGAGAGAATGAGAGAGACAGTGAGAGCGAGCAAGAGAGAGAGTGAGAGAGAGCGAGTGAGAGAGAGAGTGAGAGGGAGCGAGCGAGAGAGAGAGAGAGAGAGCAGGCAGAGATCTGAGCTGTAAATTTCTGTGCTCTTTAAAGCAAGGTACTCAGACACTAGGCACTGCATTGTCATTTTTCAACATTTTATTATGAAAATTTGAAAGCATATATAAAGTTGAAAGAATTTTACAATGAAGAATTTTATAGTGAAGACCTATATACCCACTACCTAGGTTCTGCCATTAGCAATTTGGTATATTTGTATTATTACATAATATTCTCTTCATTCTTCTTCTTTTTTTTTTTTTTTTTTGAGACAGAGTTTAGCTCTTGTTGCCCAGAATGGAGTGCTGGAGTGCTATGGTGTGATTTTGGCTCACTGCAACATCCGCCTCCTGGGTTCAAGCAATTTTCCCACCTCAGCCTCTTGAGTAACTGGAATTACAGGTGCCCACTACCAAGCCCAGTTAATTTTTCTGTATTTTTCTTAGTAGAGACAGAATTTCACCATTTTGGCCTAGCTGGTCTTGAACTTCTTCTAATAATCTATCAAACCACTTCAGTCCCACTCCAGACCCCAGAACAACTGAATCAGAAGCTCTGCAGTGGGATAATGATTTGTGGTTTAACAACCCCCCCAGGTGAGTCCTCTAGGTGAGTGCTCAAACTAGAGAAGCACTCAGACTTCTTGGTGCATTTCAAGATAAATTGAAGATATTGGTATGCTTCCTCTTAAATACTTTATTCAATAATTATTTATTTATTGATCACTTACCAAGTGCAAGGCACTATTCTTAATGACAGAGACAGTCTTTCACAGCCTGACAGACTTAAAACAGCTATCACTAATAGAGAAGAGAGAGGAGAAGGGGAGGGAAGGGAAAATAAAGGAGAAAGGCATAAGGTTGGGAAAGTAAGCAAGTAAAGCAAAGTTTAAAAATTTTATGTGGCTATTGGCACATGCAAGTAACTAGAAGTAAAGAGATCAGAAGCCCATTAAGTTTTAAGGAACTTGTAATATCAAGGGACTTTATAATGCTTTCCTAATGGGATTTACAGATTTGTCACAGATCAGGGAATGCTGTGTGCCATTTCTTCTTCCTCCTTTTTACTGGGAATGATTACTATAGTTCCATTGTCCTTGTTCCATCTCTGGGTATAGCACAGAGGCTACTCTCCAAGGTGCTGAAGCCAGAGCTCATCAGTCTCTGCCAAGAGCTGACCCAGCATGAAGCAACCCTAACTATTGGGTAGACATTTAGGGCTCCCAGGCAAATTTTCAGAAATGACCTTCCTGGGATTTTCAAAAAATAGACTGCTCTCCAGATGCCATCAAAGCATAGAGGGGAGAGAAAGAGAGAGGGAATGAAAGAATAAGGGCTTGAAATTGAGAGTTTCACTGTGCTTCACTGTTCGCACTGAGTCAGGCAAATAATTAAGCTTAAATAAGTAGAACTCTCTGATAGGCAGTGAGGGGTGTTTCTTATAAGTTAAATGGTTTAGGTGAATTGTTTTCGATACATAAGTAAAATACTTTGTGACACTTTAGAGCAGTGATTTTTAAAATATAGTCCTTGGGTCGGCAGCATCAGCATCACCTGGGAACCAGTCATGAATGTAAATTCTCGGCTCCCATTCCAGATTAACTGAATCAGAAACTCGGATGCAGGGCCTAAAATCTGTGTTTTAACAAACTCTCCAGGTAATTTTGGTGCTTGCTAAAGTTTGATAACCTCTGCATCTAGAGTGATGGTTCTCAACACTGGCGGCACTTTAGAATCACCTAGAGCTTTGTAAAAATATTGAGGCCAGGTACCACCAGCATGCCTCAAAAATATCAGAATTAGAATCTGTTAGAATATTGTCCAGGCTTTGATGTGTTTTAAAAGTTTCATGAGTGATTCTAAGGTGCAGCTGGGTTGAATCACTGCCTTAAATTTTTATTGAAAACACATAGAAATATCAACTGAATCAACAAGGGACCACAACTCCCAGCACTGTGACTTCTGGCCACCAGTCTTGGCCTTCTGGGCCCTGAAGGCTTTCTGAAGTTTCTTGGAGACTGACTAGACCAGTCATAGCGGCACAAGGACATCACACTGATAGGAAGTAGGAGTGTACTGAGGACATTTGCATAGACTTGACATAAATAAGTGGGGTTCTCTTATCACAGATTATAAACCCTAATTTGTGGCATCGTTTGGATTGACATCATTATATTGCAGGTCTCTGATGAGGTCACCAGATTTTGATCCATCTCTGATTTTTCCCCTCTGTCCCCCTTGATTCCCTGATTCTAGATAAAACAAGAGACCCAGCCATGTAGAGTAGAAGTCATGAGACTAAAAGAACATAGAACTTTTCTAAGATGTCTTGGGGAATGAGGATGGGGAGCTCTCAACATATCAGCTCACAACATATCCAAGGCCAGTTCTTGGCATCGCTGTGAGAAAGAGGAATTTTGTCCCTAGTATCCCCCTTATTCCATGCTTTTTGATCCCCTTTTTATACTTACATGTTTTATCACCTCCTGAAGAACTCCCCATCCTTATTCTCCAAGGGGATATGTTGAGAGCTCCCCATCCTCATTCCCCAAGATGGTTTTTGTTATTCAAGAAATGTAAACTCACACTTCTTGCAGCATATGGTTGGATCTCCAGTGTGACAGGCTAAAGAGAAAAAAGATACGTGTCACTGTGCTTTGTAAACTCTACAGAATTATAGAAATGTAAAGCACTATTATAACTTTTTTTATACTAGTTATGATACAGTTAGAAGCCTGATCTTAAAGCTGCACATCAAATGAAGCATCTTAGCAGCATTTCCACTACGTTAGAGTTCTTAGGAGCTATAGACTCAGTTGAAAGTTTAATATTTAAGACCAGCCACAGTTTCATCTCCCAGTTGCTTCTCTGGGTCTTCTTTTCTGTTCTTTCTTTTTCTTTCTTTCTATTCTTTCTTTCCTTCCTTCCCACCCTCCTTTCCTCCCTCCTTCCCTCCCTTCCTCCCTTCCTCTCCCTCTTTCCTTCTTTCTTTCTTCCTTCTTTCTTTCTTTCTCTCTCTTTCTCTTTCTTTCTTTCTTTCTTTCTTTCTTCTTTCCTCCCTCCCTCCCTCCCTTGCTTCTTTCCTTCCTTCCTTCCTTCCTTCCTTCCTTCCTTCCTTCCTTCCTGCCTTCCTTCCTTCTTTCCTTCCTTCCTTCCTTCCTTCCTGAGACATGGTCTCACTCTGTCACTCAGGCTGGAATGCAGTGGCACAATCATAGCTGGCTACAGCCTCAACCACCTGGGCTCATGCAATCCTTCTGCCTCAGCCTCCAGAGTAGCTGGGACTGTGGGTGTGGATCACCATGCATGGCTAATTTTTTGTTTTTTATTTAGAGAGATAAGGTCTCACTATGTTGTCCAGACTAGTTTTGAACTGGCCTCAAAACCAGTTCCCCCTGCCTTGGCCTCCCACAAGTGCTAGGATTACAGATGTGACCACCACACCCAGCCCCTTCTCTGGATTTTATAAATGGACCATATGTAAGGTTCTTCAGTATCCTATCATGTTAGATCTGTTTTAAGGGCACCATAAAATGGTATTTTAGAAGAAATTAAAGTAAGGTGGGCCATTTTTGGGGGCTAAAATGTTTTTTATTTTTCTCATTGTTTTCCCTCAAGCCTCAGAGACAGTTTTAATCAGTGTTTTAGAAACTGGATGCCATTTAAAGAGGTGGAGACTTCAGTCATAGCAGGAGCAGTGTTGGAAATTTAAAAAAATTAACTTCACTTTAGACAGATGCCAAAGGCATCTCTTTACTCTAGTGCAAAGCTATTTGAGAGACATTGAAAACTGCTCCTATCCAATGTTGCTTCTAGAGCCTCCATGCCATTCCCCTGCATTATTTACTGTGATGAGCACCCAAAATAGCATTAGCTTGGCAAATATAAGGCAAGGGGTGGGATCCAGGGTTGGGAAGATAATTATCCAGCCAATCATGAAAGCCATGCCTGAATTAAGAAGGGGAGTTGAACTCCTTCTTCAGGCACCATTCAAATTGGAAGAGATTTCAGATCATTTAATCTTGTAGTCTTTGGATCACTCCAGAAGAGATTAGAGGTTAGGTTGGCAATATAACTATTTTCTCTGAACTGCATTGGGTAAACAGAATTCAATGGAGTGAGGAGGTGATGGGGGTAATATAGCTCATTTGCAAGGCCAGTTCTTGGCATCAGTGTGAGAAAGAGGAATTTTTGCCCCTAGTATCCTCCTTATTCCATGCTTTTTATCCCCTTCTGTATTCTCTATCCCAAAGCCAGGACTAGGGTGAGGCAAACAAAGCTTCTAGGGTAAAAAATTTAAGGGGTCGCCCACTCTCAGATTTGTTTAAGCACAGACTCTGCACTTGCATGAACTTGCCCCACCTTCATCCAGGCCTTGCTCCATCCATCCTGAACACCAGCATCCAGCTAGTGCACATATGTTTTTATACCCTATTATTAGAAAAACCATCTGATAAATGGATTAATTCATGCCATCATGTTGGAAGTGTGCCGAGATACTCACTTTTAGGAATACATGTGCATTCAAAGAGGATTTCTGGAAAGGCAATATTTAACCCAAAGAAAGGTCCGTTTCAGTGTCAGTGAGCTCTCCTTGGTCTTTACTAAAGCATTTATTGTTTGTGTCATCTACTAGGCACCTCAGTGAAATCACAGGCTCCCTCAGAGAAACTTCCGAATATTCCTCGTGGTTCCTACTTTGTTTTGTATCCAATAGAAACACATCGATGTGCTGATTAACTGAAAGCCTACAGGCAAAAGTTCAGATATCAATGAGGGACGTGTTTTTGGAATGAGTTCCTTCTTGAGCTAAGATGTGCGTACAAATAACCATCACACAGGATAGAAAATGGAAACTATAGGAGATGCTTCCTTCCTTTGGTAGGAAGAGGAGATCATCCCTGCTTTGAGGAATCAGGGAATATTTTGTGCTAGAAATGGGACTTTGAGCTAGGTCTTAAAAAATAGAATGGGATCTGTTCTTCAGGTGACGGCAGAGGTGAGGGCATGGGCATTCTAGGCAAGTGCAGCAGCATAAATAGAGGCGTGGAGACCAGAAAGCATGAGGTAATGTGGAATAAAAAGAGGTTCCATGTGACCAAAGGGAGTTATTCATGGAGGTAATGGAAAATAAAGTTGGAAAGAAATGTTGGAGCCAAATTATGAAGGGCCCTGAATACCATCCTAAAAGCTATGGACTTTAGGAATAGAGAGTAATATGACCAGGTTGAGCATATTTAATTTGAAGAACAAAGGAACGGTCCCATTCACCTGTAACATGTCTTCCTTTCGCCCATTAGAGTTTAATTAGAGTTTCCATTAGAGATTCGTGCATTTGGAGTAACAGGTCTTGTGGGGTTGACAGCTCCTGAATATGTTCATTCACACGTTACCTTAAAGTAGTAAAATGGCCACTTTTTTCTAGTAACTCATGAAAATTAGCCAACTGGGCTGCATTTACAGAAAGAGGAGCTGCCCACAGATGGCAGGGTTTAACAGGGCTCTCCAGGGTGGTACTTGGGGCAACAGACTGGTACCAAGAAAATGACGACAACGCGGGAGGCAGCTGTGGGGTAGTACTTACCAATGCTGTTAACCAATTTACAATCCACAGATCAATTTTGCCTCCAGTATTTCACATTGTCCTCACAGGAGCTTCGGGAGGGAGGTGAGACAGTGATTACGAATAGGACACTGAACATCACAGAGGTCAGCTTTCCTGCCCAAAGGTGAGCTGACAATTTTTGGATTTGAGCGTAAGTCTCTAGAATGTAATTGCACTCTTCACCATTTTGCAAGGCTCGCCTATTTCATACTCTTGCCAAAGGTCAGCCCTTCAGGGAGTTAAACCTTTGGTTCTTCCATTAAATGCTGTCATGAAACTGAGACTGTAACTCTCAAAGCCATGGACATTGACACATCTCTGAAAGACAAAATCAAGGAGGTCAGCTGGCCCTAGCTCTTGACCTTCCTTCCATCTTTGAACTTCTATTTATTTTCTACTTTTCAGTGGATTTTCAGAATAAATGGAGTATAAAGAAAGGATATAAGTGATTACAGACAGCAAAAAGAGTATTATTATTTTGACAAAATACTGAATATTTAATATTACAGTTATTGCCTAGACATGTCACTGGCACTTGTAAGGAGAGGACTCTGAGCCAAACTGTCGCTGGAGTCCTTATTGTGCCAGTTATTAATACTGCATGGTTCATGTGCTCATTGCTCCCAAACCCAAGCATCTCATTTCCCATTGGGTTTCCACTTTACACTTCTCCCCATGGAGACTCTTGCTTCCTGAGACTGAAGCTTGGAGCTGGGAACAGATGCTTGGGGCTCTCATGACAGCCTCAAGAGATACTTCAGAAAGCTTGGAGTTGGTGTGTCAAGTAAGAAAGCCCTTTGTTTAGCTCATCCTGGCACTCAAGGAGGCAGAGAGGAAGGGATTTGCCAAAACAGAGAGAAGCAGGGACTCACACAGCAATAGATGGACTTTTTACACCCAGGTTATTCCACTAGGTCTTTATAACAACCTGAGAAGTCAGGCAGGATGGATAGAAGCTTGGGGAAACTGAGGCTGAGAGAGACTAAGTGCCTTTCCCAAGCCATTTGGCTGGAGGACGTTGAGGCTGGTATATGAACTCAGAGCACCTGAGCCTGGGTCTGTGTGCTTTCTGCTACATCACCCTGCATCTCTAGAGAGTGGAAATTGTCCAGACTCATAGAGCATTCCTGTCCAATTTCAACCACCTACGGCTATTTCATTTTAAAACATTGGCAGGGTGCACCCTTAGTTCTAAGCTTAAAGGTTCAGCTCTGGTGTGTACCATCTCTAAGAAGCTCTCCTTTCTAACCCTTGCCTCTTGGTCTGGGTTTAGTTGTCCCTCCACTGTGCTGCCACTTTAATCTTTACCTTAATTGTAAAACTTATTACCTTTGTTTACTTGCCACTTGTTTATTTACTTGGTAGTGGCTAAGCTGTAAGTTGCTCTGGATCTGGGTCATATTCTCTGTCTCTCCCTGGTGCTCAGAACAATGCCTAGGATGTGGTTGGTGGACAATACAATGGAAATGGAATGAAATTAAGCCAAACAGTAGCAGGTAACTCCACTGGCCCTTGTCCAAATCCTTTGTTCCTTCATGGAGTTAGACCACTCTCTCTGCTTAATTTTCATGTCTCCTATGAAAATCTGTAGCTCTCACTCACCATGAGGCATGCGTGACTGAGAAGGCTGAATGCCAGGTCCCTTCTTGGGGTGTTTGCCAGTGTAGAATTTCCACAGCACTGGAAACCCCAGTTTTTGGTGGTGGTGATTGCAGGGGGTGTTGGAGAAGGAAGGCTGTTTCCTTGATGTACCATTGCAATGAAAGAGGCCTGGTGAAGGGTGGCATCTCTTACCTGTGAGAGCATGGGGGTGCATCTGTCAGAGCACAATGTGAATGCACATGAGTGTGGATGCTGTTATGAATCCTTGATCTCCTACAGCGAGAGAAAAAAAGAGTGAAGATCAATCACACATGATCTATGTCTCCTCCCCAGAGGCAACGTCATTAAAGAAAGGGCCCCAGAGGGAAGACACCTGATGCAGCCGGAGCCAGTCACCTTCCTCATGCCTCCCTCTCCTCAGTCCTTTCTTCCTTCTGACACAATGGGGAAGGCCCTGGCCGGAGATTGTATCTGTTTTGAATTTGGGAAATGATTTAATCAGATCACCATCGAGCTCCCAAATGAGCCCAATAAACTTCGACATGTAGAGGGCCACTTGGGCACAGAGCAGGCTGGAGGAAAGGACTGAATAGATAACCTTGGGCAGAGAGCTTGGTACACCATTCCTTCACTCCCCATGGCACCGTCAAATTGGAATGCCCACAAATGCCTGCTCAGGTCATTCATTCCCCTGTCCTACGCACACACACTCTCCTGGTCACAGGCACATTTGTTCACTACTGGTTCACACCATTTGGTGCATGCTCTCTCTGTGTCGGGCACCTTGAGGAAGGCTACATGGGGTAAAATGTGCTGCGCTGTCCCAGGACGCCATCTGCACCTCTGTTCCTGCCACTAGTCTCATCTTTGCTTAGGTTTTAAGCTCCTGAGGGCAGGATCTCAGTTCTAATAATCTCTATCTTTCTCTAAATACCTAATTCTAAACTTTACCCATAGATCTTACATATGTATTTCTTGAATGCATAAATAAGTAAGTTAATGAATAAAGTATAAGACATGGCCTCTACCTCTAAGTAGTTCACAGTCTATCAGGGAAGAAAATATCTAATTCAGTGAGTTCCAGAACCCTCCCGATTTTATGATTCTGTTTTTATGAAATAGCTACAATAATACAAGGCAGAGTCTAATTTATTCCACACAAGTATATGTATGTTCACAGGAGAGAAAAAACTCAGTTTTCATTCAACCAATTATTGAGTGTTTGTGGTATTCCAGGCACTCCTGAATTACTGCCTCTTTTCATCATCTCTTATTCAGGGTGCAGTATAGTTTAATAGCAGTAGATACTGTTCATCAAGTCTTGCTATGTGCCAGCCAATAGGCTGAACTCAGTGTGAATGATCTCCCTTAATCCCCATAACAAGCTTGTGAAATAGGTAGCATTACTTTCCTACATTAGAGATGAGGAAAGTGAGGCTGAGGAAGAGTAAATAACTTGTCCGAGAGAGATGGTGTCAGTTACTGGCCTCGTAGGGGTTTAAACTCCTGTTTGACATCAATCACTGGGTGTTGAATCACTCTGTCTGGGATGTGTACGGGCTTTAGGGCATGTCCTACATCTGATGCCCAGTTTTCTTCTCTTTTCTTTTCTTTCTTTCTTTTTCTTTCTTTGTTTTCTTTCTTTCTCTCTCTCTCTCTGTCTCTTACTCTTTCTCTCTCCCCTCCCTCTCTCCCTCTCTCCCTCCCTCCCTCCTTCCTTCCTTCCTTCCTTCCTTTTCTTCCTTCTTTTCTTTCTTTTTTTTTGAGATGGAGTCTCACCCTATTGCCCAGGTTGGAGTGCAGTGGCATGGTCTTGGCTCACTGCAACCACTGCCTCCTGGGTTCAAGCAATTCTCCTGCTTCACCCCCCTGAGTAGCTGGGACTACAGGCACATGCCACTACGCCCAGCTAATTTTTGTATTTTTAGTAGAGATGGGGTTTCACCATACTGGCCAGGCTGGTCTCAAACTCCTGACCTTGTGATCCGCCCGCTTCAGACTCCCAAAGTGCTAGGATTACAGACATGAGCCACCGCACATGGGCTGGCTTCTGACTTTCTAGCTATGTAATCTTGAGAACTTTATCCTCTCTGAATTTCAATTTCCTGACTTGCAAAACAGGGATAAAAAACATTACCTTGAAAGAGTGTTGTGAGGATTACATGAAATAATCTGTGTATATGCCTGTCACATAGTAGGTGTCAATGCATGTGGTTTCTTTCTTTCTTTCTTTTTAAATAAGGTAACTTTAAAAAAAAATGAACCAGCAAATAACAACTTATTCTTCAAACCTGCCCTGTGGATAACCCTTCTCTGCCCCTGGACATTCTATAGCTTTTCCAGTCACTTTCAGATATTAGAAGTTTTATTTACAGGTATTAAAAAGGCTAGGTGGATCTAAATCAATACTTTCATTTCACATCCAATTTAAGCTTTTCTCTTTCCTCCCCACTCAGGCCCTATTCATGCTCAGTAGCCTGCAGTGGGGTGGAGGGTGGCTGTTTATTTCTTTAAGCTCCCTGTTCCATCCCATCCCCCTACTGGCCACTGCCTGGGGCTCCTGCAGGGCCAAGTAGGAGGGGAAAGCAGAGAGAAGGACACATCTACCTAGATTGGTGCTACTGCAGTTTGGTAGCAGGGGCCTGTGTGTGCTCTTTAGGTGTCCAAATGCTGGCTCCTTCCCTCATGGGGTGATTTTGCGGGTCCTTTAAATGTTCCCTCACTGTTCTCTATCATGAGGACTTCTGGATGACTTCCAATGACTTCTCCTAAGCTCCTTCTCCAGGGTCATGCTCCCTGCCCCCAGCCTCCCTGCTGGGGTTACTTCATCCCAGCAAGCCATCCTTTAGGGCAGGATCCTCTTAGGATAACTCCAGTATGGCTTTTATTGTGAACATCCCCTTATCCCAGGGAAAGCCCCACTAGACTCAGGGCTCCCGGGTAGCCTTGACAGGCAGTTCCAGCCGACCCCTGCCTTCTGATGCCAGGTGAGGATCAGATGCCAGTCCCTAATCTCTATGCCCCTCAAACTCCCCAGATGTAGTTTAGGTTCTCCAGTAGCTCTTTCTCTGCTTTGCTTCAGTCCTATGGAGTGAAGATTTCCTGTTCATTGCTGATGGCCTGCACTTTCTAAACGTGATTCTCTGCAAGACTGAGGTGAAGGGACAGGACTCCTTACTAAGCTAACAATTCCCAGGGAATCTGGTCTCTGAACTGTCCTTGATTTACCTGCTCTTATTTATGAAACTGAAGCAGGTGAGGGGGTGAGGGTCTCATATAGAATTTTCCTGCATAAATCCTGAAGATTTATCTGTGCATTCCCTTAGAATGTGTGGGCACTTCTTCATCATTTTTGTCAGCTTTGGAGCCACAGCCCAAACTCCAAGGCAATAAAAAAAAATTCCGTTTAACATACTGTTAGAATTCTCATACCCAACCTGCCTTGTTCCCAATTCTAATCAGAGTAAACAATGCACATCGTTTTAAAAGTTAAATGGAATTCACAAGATTAATAACAGAAGAAAGTAGTTGCCTCTCCTATTCATCCTGACACATGTCCCATTTTCCAAAGGCAAACATTTCAACTTTTTCTATTTCTCTTGATAATTACATGTTTATTTCTAAATAATGTATATGTATAACCACTTCTGGATTTAAAAATTTTTACTTATTATTTATTGCCTTTTTGATACAGAAGAGGAGAATTAGATCTTTCACTACCCGTTCTCCCTCCACCCTTCCTGCCATAAATATTTCCTTCCCCCAATCTTTCTAATACAGGTATTTAATGATTTTGATTAAATAGTGTATCTGTTATTGTTGCTATGCAAATGTTAACTGTCAAGCTGTAATGATTATATTTCTGTTCTTGAATAACTTTTTGTTTTCCCTGGGATCAATCTTTGCTCATTTTGGTTGTTTGCTTAATATGTAATATATAAATAACTCATCTTCAGACTCCTTAACAAAATTATCAAACTCTCCTCAGTAAAGTTGAACACATGAGGTAGTCCGTCTGTCCTAATGAGTTCTTCCTAGGACTGTTACCTGCCAGTGCCTTCGACCAGCTTTGAACCTGTGCTGCTTACTCTCCAAGGTTCACTACATTGCCATGACCTTGAGATTTCCCTTCATTGTCATCCCAAGAAATCATTCCTTTTAACTATGTTAGATCTTCTGTTTCCTGGACTTGATACCTTTTTCTTTCTTCATTTATTTGTGGCTTTTGTTTCATTTTGATGGAGCTTCCTGAGAAAGATTCATGGTAGATAAGCCTTTTTTTCAGACCTTGCTGAAAATATAAGATCAAGTAAGAGAAAGTTTGGTTGGCTATTGAAATCCAGGTTGGATACTATTTATTTTTTCTTCAGGAATGTTAAATATATTGGTTTATTGTCTCCTAGCTTCTAATATTTTTGTTGATATATCAAATGCCATTTTGTTATCTGATTTTGTTTTTTATTGTACTTTGAGTTCTGGGGTACATGTGCAGATCTTGCAGGATTGTTGCTTAGGTACACACATGCCATGGTGATTTGTTGCCTCCATCCTGCTGTCACCTACATCAGGCATTTCTCCCAGTGTATCTCTCCCCAACATCCCCATCCCCCTCAACCCTCCCCTAGCCCCCCACCCCACAACACACCCCAGTGTGTGGATGTGGTGTTCCCCTCCCTGTGTCTGTGTGTTTTCATTGTTCAACACCCACCTATTAGTGAGAACATGTGGTGTTTGGTTTTCTGTTCTTGTGTCAGTTTGCTGAGAATGATGGTTTCCAGATTCATCCATGTCCCTACAAAGGACATGAACTATTTTATGGCTGCATAGTATTCCAGGGTGTATATGTGCCACATTTTCTTTATCCAGTATAACACTGATGGGCATTTGGGTTGGTTGCAGGTCTTTGCTATTGTAAACAGTGCTGCAGTGAACATACGTGTGCATGTGTCTTTATAATAGAATGATTTATAATCCTTTGAGTATATACCCAGTAATGGGATTGCTGGGTCAAATGGTATTTCTATTTCTACATCCTTGAGGAATCGCCATACTGTCTTCCACAATGTTTGAACTAATTTACCCTCCCACCAACAGTGTAAAAGTGTTCCTGTTTCTCCACATCCTCTCCAGCATCTGTTGTCTCCAGATTTTTTAATGATCGCCATTCTAACTGGCGTGAGATGATATCTCAACGTGGTTTTGATTTGCATTTCTCTAATGACCAGTAATGATGAGCATTTTTTCGTATGTTTGTTGGCAGCATAAATATCTTCTTTTAAAAACCGTCTGTTCTTATCCTTCACCCACTTTTGGATGAGATTGTTTTTTCTTGTAAATCTGCTTTAGTTCTTTGTAGATTCTGGATATTAGCGCTTTGTCAGATGGGTAGCTTGCAAACACTTTTTCCCATTCTATTGGTTGCTGGTTCACAATAATGATTGTTTCTTTTGCTGTGCAGAAGCTCTTAAGTTTAATTAGATCACACTTTTTTATTTTGGCTTTTGTTGCCATTGCTTTTGGTGTTTTAGTCATGAAGTCCTTGCCTATGCATATGTCCTGAATGGTATTGCCTAGATTTTCTTCTAGGGTTTTTATGGTGTTAGGTCTTATGTTTAAATCTTTAATCCATTTGGAGTTAATTTTTGTATAAGGTGTAAGGAAGGGGTCCAGTTTTAGTTTCCTGCACATGGCTAGCCAGTTTTCCCAACACCATTTATTAAACAGGGAATCCTTTCCCCATTGCTTCTTTTTGTGAGGTTTGTCAAAGATCAGGTAGTTGTAGATGTGTAGCATTATATTTGAGGCCTCTGTTCTGTTCCATTGGTCTATATCTCTGTCTTGGTAGCAGTACTATGCTGTTTTGGTTACTGTAGCCTTGTAGTATAGTTTGAAGTCAGGTAGCATGATGCCTCCAGCATTGTTCTTTTTTAGGATTGTCTTGGCTATGCGGGCTCTTTTATGGTTCCAGATGAAGTTTAACATGGTTTTTTTTCCAGTTCTGTGAAGGAGGTCAATGGTAGCTTGATGGGGATAGCATTGAATCTATAAATTACTTTGGGCAGTATGGCCATTTTCACGATATTGATTCTTCCTAACCATGAGCATAGAATGTTTTTTCCATCTGTTTGTGTCCTCTCTTATTTCCTTGAGCAGTGGTTTGTAGTTCTCCTTGAAGAGGTCCTTCACATCCTTTGTTAGTTGTATTTCTAGGTATTTTATTCCCTTTGTAGCAATTATGAACGGGAGTTTGCTCATGGTTTGGCTCTCTGTCTGTTATTGGTGTATAGGAATGCTTGTGATTTTTGTGCATCGATTTTGTGTCCTGAGACTTTGCTGAAGTTGTTGTTATCTAATTTTTAAATTTATTTTCCCTTTGAAGTTTTTCTATTTATCCTTGTTCTAAAATTTTATGAGTATTTATCTTGTGTGGTTCTTTTAAAACTCATTATATTAGGCATATTCTTTATCCTCTCATTCTTTTTCTGGAGGTTCTATTAGCTGGATATTGGACCTCTAGATTGATTCCTCCCTTTAAGAAAAGAAAACTTTCCATCTCTTTGTCTTCTTGTTTCTCTATCAAAACAATTCCTCACACCCTCAATCTATTAAAACTTTTATTTCTGCTATTATATTTTTATTTACAAAAAGTATTCTGTGCTTTCAACTTTTTATAGTACTCTGCTCTTGTTTCATGGATGCAATATCTCCTTTTTTTGGAAATTGTTTTAAAACGGTTCTTTTCTGTTGTCTACATTGTCTCTGTTTCCTTCAAGTTTATTGTCTTTATTTGTTTGTTTGGACTCTATTTTCTAGTATTTAGATGTGAAATCGCTGTGTTTTCAGTAAGGTGACTCAGCCCTTTCCTCAGTTGTGTCTGGTATCCTCAAGTTCAAAGTCTTATTTGAAACCCTTCCAGGCCAAGAGTTTCAATAAGACTTTGAACTTGAGGATCCCAGCACTTTGGGAGGCTGAGGTGGGAGGATTGTTTGAGGCCAGGAATTTGAGACCAGCTTGGACAACATAACAAGAGCCCATCTCTACAAAAAATTAAAAAATTAGCTGGATGTGGTGGCCCACACCTGGATACTTGGGAGGTTGAAGCAGGAGGATTGCTTGTGCCCAGAAGTTTGAGGTTACAGTGAGTTATGATCATGCCGCTATACTCCAGCCTGGGCCACAGAATGAGGCCCTGTCTCTAAAAAGAAAATAGATAAATAAGCTTCTCCAATGTATTAACTTTACTCAAGCCTTACGGAGGGTGGTAGAGGTGCAGTTGCCTGGCATCTTGGACTGGAAGGGGATCTGAGAGCCTAAACCTCTGATATAGATTTTAGAAGACCCTCCTGTCTTTAGCCCCATCCCTCACACTTGCCTTTAGAGGTCTCTGGAGGCTATCTATCCTTGATTCTGTTTCTGGTGATATCTCAGCATGGTAAGGAAAACATAGCCTTTATGTACTGTATTATATTGGGCAGCTCGATCCTAGGGACAAAGGAGTAAGGGAAAATGGGAGTAAGACAGGGATAAAGGAGGGCAAACATGAAATGTGTTCCTGTGCTGGCTGCCACTCAGTTTAAGAGCCACTGACTCTTGCAGGGCTGACTTTTAAATAAGACTGCACTTTGGTATAATCTATGAGGGGAAAGGAAGAGGGATACATTTACCTACTAGTCCCTTGATCCCACTGATCAAAAGTTCATCCAAAGGGAGTTAACTTCTCTGCAGTTCTGGGTTGTGCAGGATGGGCACTGAGTGAGTCCCATAGTGTCAACAGGGAAGCTGCAGGGAAGCACAGACATGAGGCTAAAGTCCTGGTGGCTGGTGCCTGCATTAATCTGCTTAGATTCCATGCACAGCTGGTTATGTCACAATACATGGTGAGGATCAAGTGGCAAAAGCCAAGACCAGGAGGCTGTGTAGTGATGCGTAGGAGGCATTGGATGCGGGTGGGGATCAGCTTGCCTCGCACTGCTTCATCACCATGGAACTTAGGTTTCACTGCCCTGGGAAATCAGTTCTTTTCCACCTGCTTTCCAAGTTCAAAGATTATGTAGTATTTCTCATTTGCTATGGTCCCTACTTCCATGATTTTTGTCTTTGTGAATTTATATTTTAACAATAAGTTATAGTCATTTTAGAAATTTGGCATGTAGAGAAGAAATAGATACAAACATGTGCATTTATTCTGTCATGAGTCAATGTCCATAGCGACCTGTGTGAAATGATGATTATGAGCACCTCAGTCTCCTATGCCCACCCTGCCATCATCTTGATACTCAGCATTCCATGACTGTTTTCTCTTGTCCCTGCTGTGAAAGGAGTCCCTTTTGTTTATTTGTGGTGGGGTCCTACACTGAGCTTTCTTGGTTACCTGATCCAATAGAGAAGGGAAAATCTCCTTGGCATGTGGGGTAGGGGATTCTAGAAGGCATCCTGAGACAGTGGAATCTTAGCAAGGACTCAACATGTGCCTGTGATTCCCAAAGGGGAAAACAGGATGTGGAGGCAGGTAGGACTTTCCTGGTATATGGAAGAGCAGGGAGTAAAGATAGAGAAGAGGAAAGAACACAGTATTTGCAAGACTGGCAATGAGTTTTGATGGACCCAATATTTGGGTACTGTGAGATAGGAAGTTGGAAACATTGTTTGCAGAGGGTCTTGAAGCCAGGTTGAGGGGTTGTAACTTCGTTCTGTATGCAGTTGGCGTTTGAGCAGTGAGTGACCTAATTGTATCAATGCTTTGGGAGGATTAGCCCAGTGGTCACGGACTGGGCAGATGGAGGAGGAAGATCTAGAGGGTGTGAAAACAACTTGAGTCATGTGATAATAATGTGGAAGAGAAATTAAGGGACAGACTTGGAGGATCTCAAAAGAGGGCTTAAAGATTTGCTGAGCAATGGTAAGCCTGAGGGTCAGCTTGCACATGTTCCCTTCACACGGCCAACTCCCTCCCTCCCCTCCTTCAGGGGTCAGTTTGAGGTCAGGGGCCGTCCCCTATACTGCTGTCATCCACAGGCTTGGACCTACCATAATACTCCTTATCTTAAACTCTAAGTATTGAACTTGTTTGAAATCCCCTTGTGCACAGGGCCTTTGTTTTATTCAACCCTGTTTCCCCAGAGGTCAGGAAAGAGTCTCTCCCATAGTAAATGCTCAATAGATATTTGTTGAGTGAATAGGTGAATAAGTCTAGGGGTTCTCCATTAAAATGTGTTTGCTGACTTTCTCTGGCAATGGTCAGCAGCCTGTGGGCAGAAGTGGAGGAGGCAGTCTATGGAGCTGGGCTAAGATCAGGAACTGGCATGATGGCTCTGAGAGGATCAAAGCATTGGGGGTCCAGCATGTCAGAGGGGGCAGCATCAAAACAGACCCTCCTGAACTCAGGCTGGATCAGGAGGGATCCCCTCAAGAACACAGATGGTGGTTGTGCTTATCAGTCACATGTGATCAATGCGTGCTACTGATAAGTACAACCACCATTTATGTCCCTGTGACTCAAGCCTCTGAAGTATGAAGAGACTGTATTATTATATTCATTTTACAAGTGAAGCTGTTGAGGCTCAGGTTGCACAGGGAAGCTAAATATCAGAGGGAGAACTTAAGCCCATGCATTCACCTCCTTGTTCCACATGGATTCAATTTTGTCACACACACACCCATGTTGACAGACACATGCATGCTCAGGTGCAAAGGTGAGCACAGGCAAGCCTGTACTCACAGAAATGCACATGGACACACACCCTAAAACTTGAAGCTTTTACAATTTATTTCACTGTGGGTCTTCCAAAGACCCTTGTCTCAGGCTGACAGACTGCATAAGCTGCTGAAGAAGGAAGGCAAAAAAAAAAAAAAAAAGAGTATCCCTGGCAGCTCCCATTAAGTGAAATATGAGGCGAAACAGAATGAAATAAAATAGGGAATGAGATGACAGGGTTTTTCTATCTGACAGAAAATGTTTGCAAGCCCTTGGCCTGATCGCAGCCCATTCATCGCCGCTGAGGCAGGGGTGGACCCTTTTTGCAGGTCCCTTCCTCACACTTGCCATGGAGACAATCTTTTTTGAAAAGGGCTATCCCTGCCAAATCAGTTCAGGAAAGCAGTTTGTGTCATGAATAGGCTTGAGGTCTCCTAGATCCACTAGTTTTCCAACTCCTTGCACTAAGCTCCATTCCAGCACTGCCCTGTTCCCAGAAGTCTCCACCTTCTTAGAGCAGCCCTACATGTCCAGATCTTATTGTCCCCTTCCCAGCAAGTCCTCCCATTTGAGGACACTCCAGAATCAACAGTGACTCCTTCCTTTCTTCACCCTGCATTTCCAGATCATCCCATATTCCAAGCCCATTTCTCCCACTCTTAACTCAGACTCCCATTTTCAGGGAAGCCTCTCATTCTCAGAATCTATAGCACCCAATCCAAGGAGCATTAGCACAGGTGTCCCAGATCACTCTCCCTGTCCCCTCTACATCTTGAGCCCATCCCTGGTTTGTGGGGATGTTGGTAGCTTTCCTGATCACCTTAGTCTCCCTCTCCCAGATCAGCCTCTTCCTTTTCTCATCCTCCTCCATCCACAGGTGAGTAGGAACCATAGAGCATGATCTAGGGTGTAAGGAGCTGTAAGATCACTGAGATCTAAAACAGGTCCAAGCAAATCAGCTCATTACTTGAAGAGGCTCTTCACCTATCTTTGAAAGCTTTATTTCACTCTGAGTCTATAAAGAGGCTTGATCCTTCTCTGCTTTCTCCACCCCTGCCCACAGTGATAGGGTCAGGAGATGCTGACACTACCTGCTAGGACTAGATATTGGAATAAACTTCCCCATCTCCAGCTTGCTTTTTTAATCCATGCTTGTCAGAGCAATTCAAGTCATCCTTCCCAGGTGCCATTTTTGTTCCATTAACTACTAACTAAAATATCTATACTGGTTCCTAATGATTTCTCCTTATGGACCCTTACAAAACAGTCACTCTTTCCTCTCCCCTATATAACTACTGTCCTGCACTAGACATTGGAAGGATTTGCTATTAGTCTCATCTCTTGAGCACTAGTGTTGTCACCCTGAGAAAGTCCCTAAGCCTTTGTGTTCTCATCTAAATTGGAGGGTAAGAATTCTTGTCTTTGAGGGTTGTGATGAAGTTCAGTTGAGAGACTGTGTGCAGATGCCAAGCTTGTGGTGTACCGTAGGTCTGTCTTCCTCTCACTCTTTGGCTCTGTCTATCTGTGCCTGCCCTGCTCAGGCCCATCAGCTTTCTACCTCCAATACAAGCTTGCTCTCTCCTGGCTTCATGCTTCACCCATCAAGAAAAACAAACCTACTCAAACCAGCTCAAGGTGAAAAGAGGGCTCACAGGAAGGACACCTAGGTATCTCCCAGACCATGGAGCTTAAGGGAGGTGGGGAGCTGGAGGCCCAGCCCCCAACTGCCTGGGCTGTGTGACGTGAGGCCTCTTCTCTCTGCTTCTTCTCTGCCCCTCACTGCTCTCTGCAGACCGGCATTCTGGGTATTGCTTGCATGTGGCAGAAATGCCCCCGCCCTACCCTGCTACCCATGTTCCTTTTGTGCTGGTGCTTAAAACCAATTAACGTTAATCTCTGGGTCCTAACCCACACCTGTCAGGGAGAGAATTCTACTGGTACTACATGCCTGGTTTTCTATCTTCAGTCCTTTGCAGATGTATCCACCTCTACCTCTTTTCTTCTTGTTCTATATTAGCTCTCTTGGTGACCTCATCCATTCCCATGGTTTCAGTGACCACACTGATGATTCCCAAATTTATAAACCATCCTAGACATTTCTTCTGAGCTCAAGACCCACACATCCATTGGCCTACTTGATTGCTCCATTTTTTTTATTTCAAAGGCACTTCTAATTTCATATATGCAAAACAAATCTCACGCTCTAGTAACCCACCTTTCTCCCCACTCCCATTCCCACCCAATTAGGTGGTTTTCTAGTGTTCACACGTCCTCATCCATCCAAGAGTGAGCTCTCTGTCATTGTCCTCGACATTTTCCCTTCCTTCATTCCTTACGTCTAGTCCATCACCAAATTTACATATTTTACTTCCTAAATATCTTCTCTCTGTCTTCCTTGACACTTCCCTAGTTCAAGCTATTGGACTGGCTAAATTACTATGACAGCTTCTTAATAAGTATCTCCACACCACCTTTACACTCTCTCTAATATGCTGACCATTCTCTCCATTGGGCCAGAAGAAATTTTTTAAAAAAATGCAAACCTGATCAAGCCACTTCATTACTTAAATGAAGGTAGATTTAAGATTCATCCTGGATTTAGAATAAAATCCCAAATCCTTGACATCCTGCCTTTTCTGGCCCAACTGTCCCTCCAATCTCATCTTTTGGCCCACTCTTTATTCTCCCATTTCTGCCTCACTGGCTTTTGTTTAGTCAAGGCTATTGAGGACAAACTCAGTGGAAAAAAGTTTCTGGGCAACAACTTATAAAGGTGTACTATTAAATCACCTGTGTTGGTAACTCATACTGGCTTTCTCTCTCTCCTCACCTCTTCCTGGTCTTTCTTTTCAATTCCTTAAAATTAGAAAGCTCCCTCCAATATTGGGCCTTGTATTAGTCCATTTTCACACTGCTCTAAAGAACTACCTGAGACTGGGTAATTTACAAAGAAAAGAGGCTTAATTGGTTCATAGTTCCACATGGCTGGAGAGGCTTCAGGAAACTTACAATCATGGTGGAAGGGGAAGATGAAGCAAGGGACATCTTACGTTGTGGCAGGAGAGAGAGAGAGTGCATTGAATGGGGACTGCTACACAATTTCAAACCATCAAATCTTAGGAGAAGTCACTCACTATCACAAAAACAACATGGAGAACCCCCCCTCATTATCCAATCACCTCCTACCAGGTGACACAAGGGGATTGCAATTTGAGATGAGATTTGGGCAAACGCAAAGCCAAACCATATTATTCTATCCCTGCACTCTCCCAAATCTCGTATTCTTCTTACATTTCAACACCAATCAAGACTTTCCAACAGTCCCTCAAAGTGCTAACTTATTCCAGGATTAATTCAAACATCTAAGTCTAAAGTCTCACCTGAGACAAGACAAATCCCTTCTGCCTATGAACCTGTAAAACCAAAAGCAAGTTCATTAATTCCAAGACACAATGGGAGTACAGGCATTGGGCAAATGCTCCCGTTCAAAAAGAGAGAAATTGACCCAAACCAAGGCGCTATAGGCCTCATGCAAGTCCAACATCCAGAAGGGCAACTATTAAATCATAAAGCTCCTAAATAATCTCCTTTGACTCCATGTCTCACATAAAGGGCATGCTGAGGCAAGAGGTGGGCTCCCAAGGCCTTGGGAAGCTCCACCCCTGTGGCTTTGCAGGGTGTAGCCCCTATGGCTGCTTTCATAGCTGGCATTGAGTGACCATGGCTTTTCCAGGTGCATGGTGCAAGAGTCAGTAGATCTACCATTCTGGGGTCTGAAGGATGGTGGCCCTCTTCTCATAGCTCCACTAGGCAGTTTCCTAGTGGGGACTCTGTATAAGGGTTCCAACTCACATTTCTCCTCTGCATTGACCTAGTAGAGGTCCTCCATGAGGGCTTTACCCCTGTAGCAGACTTCTGCCTGGATATCCAGGTGTTTCCATACATCATCTGAAATCTAGATGGAGGTTCCCAAACCTCAACTCTTGTCTTCTGTGTACTCACAGGCCCAACACATGTGGAAGCTACCAGTGCTAGGGACTTGCACCTTCAGAAACAATGACCTAAGCTGTACCTTGGCCTCTTTAAGCCATGGCTAGAGCTGGAGTGGCTGGAACACAGGGGGCCATGTTCTGAGGCTGCCCAGAGCAGTGGGGCCCTGGGCCCAGCCCACAAAACCATTTTTCCCTCCTAGCTCTCTGGGTCTGTGGTGGAAAGGGCTGCTGTGAAGATCTCTGAAATGCCCTAGAGACATTTTCCCCATTATCTTGGCTATTAACATTTGGTGCCTTGCTGCTTATGCAAATTTCTGCAGCCAGCTTGAATTTCTCCCCAGAAAATGGGCTTTTCTCTTCTACAGAATGGTCAGGCTGCGAATTTTCCAAATTTTTATGTTCTGCTTCCCTTTTGAACATAAGTTTCAATTTCAGATCATCTCTTTGTGGAAGCATATGAATGTATGCTTTCAGAAACAGCCAGGTAACATCATGAATGCTTTGCTGGTTAGTTATTTCTTCCTCCAGATACCCTAAATTATCTCTCTCAAATTCAAAGTTCCACAGATCTCTAGAGCAGAGGCAAAATGTTGCCAGTCTCTTTGCTAAAGCAGAGCAAGACTCACCTTTATTCCAGTTCCCAATAAGTTCCTCATCTCCATCTGAGACCACCTCAGCCTGAGTTCATTGTCCATATCACTATCAGAATTTTGGCCAAAACCATTCAACAGTCGGTAGGAATTTCCAAACTTTCCCACATCTTCCTGTTTTCTCCCAAGCCCTCCAAACTGTTGCAACCTCTGCCAGTTACCCAGTTCCAAAGTTGCTTCCATATTTTCAGGTATCTTTATAGCAGTACCCCACTCTCCCATTACCAATTTTCTGTATTAATCCATTTCCACACTGCTGTAAGGAACTACCTGACACTGGGTAATTTATGAGGAAAAGAGGTTTAATTGACTCACAGTTCCATATGGCTGAGGAGGCTTTAGGAAATTTACAATCATGATGGAAGGGAAAGAGGAAGGAAGGCACATCTTACATGGTGGTGGGAGAAGAGAGAGTGAGCTTGAAGGGGGAACTGCCATACACTTTTAAACCATCCAATCTCATGAGAAGTCACTCACTATCACAAGAACAACATGGAGAAAACCGCCCCCATGATTCAATCACCTCCCATGAGGTCCTACCCCTGTCACATTGGATTACAATTGGAAATGAGATTTGGGCAGGGACACAGACACAAACCATATTAGGCTTCTCCTAAAAAAACTACACCTACTCACTCCACCATCTTTAAATCCTACTTATCCACTTGCTCTGAGCTAAAATGTCACTTCTTCAAGGGAAGACTTTCTTGTTGCCTCAGCTTTGTTAGGTCAACTTTATCAAGCAATCACTACATCCTGTCTTGTAACTGTCATCTAGGGTACTCAGTCATAGCTAAATTTTATAGTTTTATTATCATTTGATTGATGCCATTCTCTGAATGTAGTATGTGGTTTAGACGAAAAGAAATTATCTTTTTTGTTCATTTTTGTATCTTTCCTGTCTGGGACTATGGCTTGCATTCCTAGGAGTTTAATAAAAATGGGTTACATGCATGAATGGCCCAGCTTTAGTTGGATCCATGCCTAGCTCCACCACCTGAAGCCACAGGAAATTGAAACCTGAGAGCTAATCTACGCATTTACCATAAACGACGGATACTGACGCAGGCTGGGAAGCTACTCTATAAATGGGACACCATGCATGTTGGGAGTCTCACATTTGTAAGAGTCTGGGTATCTCTCTAAGTTCTAATGACATATAAAGCAGCCTATGAGAATAAAAAGAACACAATGGAAAGTGTGCTATAAGAAAATGGCTTGGCATTCTTTATCTCCATTGGTACAATAAGGGCTTAGTTACTCATTCAACAAATATTTATTGAACTCCCACCACAGCCTGGCAAATAGTAGAAATCTATGGCAAGCAGGATCTACATCAGAGCTATTTGGTATAATCCTGCTCCCACACCAATTCTGAGTCTGTCAAGATTTCCCAATTTGTCAGCCTGACAGTTAAAAATATTCTTCTTTCTGTGGGTATAAACTCATTTTCTTCTTGATTCTGAGGATCAACTATCTTTATCCAGTAACATTCTCCAATTGATAGAGCTCTGCTGGACCTCCAGGCCCCTGCCTTCTGGGTAGCAGAAACAAAGGCAAAGCTGCCACCAACCCAGATCACAAACTAAAAACCCATCTCCCATAGGTCTTGCTCATAGATACTCTAGCAGTCTGGATGGAGGGTACTTTCCACCACGGACCCCACACTTGCATGTTCTCACAAGGCTGGCAGGGAGGGAGGGAGAAAAAGGGGGAGAGAGGGAGGGAGGGAGAGAGAAGGAAGGAAGGAAGGAAGGGAGGGAGGGAGGGAGGGAAGAAGGAAGGAAAGAAGGAAGGAAGGAAGGAAGAAAGAAAGAAAGAAAGGCAGGCTTCTTTATTCCTAGCTCAGATCTCTGCTCACTCTCCTCACTGACTCCTATGAAGCGAAGATGCTCAGAGCACCTGGCTTTTCTTTCCTACAATGGTGTCTCATTCATCTTCCCTGTCTGATATAAACATCTGTTGAACCAAATTGACAACAACAGGGGAGGTGTTATTGACACGGTGCAGGGTGCTTCCTCTGTCCAGATGCTTAGGAGCCTAGTCCCAGGAATTTTCCCGGATGACGGGGAAGAAACAGCTAAGGGGGCAGGTTGTGTGATGAGCCACATGGAATTCTTAGTTACTCAGCCCCTTGGTTCTTGCTGCTCCCCTCTGTGCTTGTCACTTTCCATTTGTTTTCCCTTTGTCTTGAGTCAATTCATATTACTCTTCCTCCCTATTGAGGCATGATGTTACCTGGTACCATTCCAATTCTGTGGCTGCCTGCATATTAATCTCGACAATGCACCTGTGGTTTCACTCATTCTTACTTTAGCTGTTAATCCAAACGGTCCCAGCTGCGCTATATGTATCACCTTATTCATATCAGAAGAAGAGTTGGGAGCAAGACATACTGATTCACACTTCCATTGACCATGGGCCAAGGTAACCAATTTGTCAGGTAATTGATATGCTGGTGAGGGAGGTCACAAAATTGGTGCTCTGGGCCACAGGAGTTTTACCTTTTGAGGCTCCATGGTTCCTTGGTTCCTCTAAGGCACGTGTGTGCATGTTTTCTTATTTGGGAGTTTTCCAAGTGCTCACTTTGTGTCAGGGGTCTATTCACAGCTGACAGGAACCTGGCACCTGCCCCTTTGCACACTTTTCTTAGAAAGTGGAAACATTTGGAATCCCTAAGTGGGCACCTCCTGGAGTGAGGGTGGAGGGTGGAGGGTTGAGGAGGGCTTCCACAGACTCCGTCAGTGTGAGTGTCTGGGAGTGGGGTGGAACCTCTGATTTAACAAACTCCCTAGGTAATTCTGATGTGATCCAAGTTTGACAACCACTTGGTTCAAGGCACGGATGCAGCATGATGAAGAGCAGAGACTTCCCAATCTCAGGACTCTTGACATTTAGGGCTAGCAACTTTTTCTTGTGGTGGGGGTTCTGGGGGCTGTTAATGTAGAATGTTTAGCAGCATTTCTGGCTTCTATCCACTAGATAGAAGCAAGAATTTCTTGCTTCTATCCACTAGAAGCATTTCTTGCTTCTATCCACTAGAAGCCAGTAGCAATCACTCCCATAGTTATACTAGCCCAAACTATTTCCAGACATTGTCAAGGGTCCCTTGTGGGGCAAAATCACCTGCAGTTGAGAGCCACTGATGTAGAGGACAGAGCAGAGAAGCTACAGTCAGACAGAAAGAGATTCAAATCTGGTCTCTGTCACTGACTCGCTACAAAACTTCGGGCAGCTTACTGTGCTTCCCTGAGCCTCAGTTTCCTCATCTGTAATCTGAAGAAAATAATGATGCCAACCTCCAGGATTGCTGGGATTTCCTGAGTCAGTGCTCAGCAAAGATAAATGTCTGTCTTCTCTACTGGAGAGGTTAGCAGCTCTGGATGACTGCTTGATTGGGGCCTATGTTGAAGGGCAGGAAACCTCTCTCTTCTGGGGATGAGGAGGCATCTGTGGGTGGAATAGAAGAGTTCATAAGCAAAGAGCGAATGCAGCTGTAGTCTTTGGGGGGAATCACGGAGGCCAGAGTGAAGAGACAAAGCCAAAGGAACCTCAGCTGTACCCAGGTGCCCACTGCTGACCTCCCTTTTCACTGGCTCTGGGGGTGGCAGCCATAAACCATCTCACCGCCTTAGTGTGCTCCGCAGCCTCACAGCTTCTGTGACTGACTCTGTAGCCTGCAATGTGACTCCCAAGTTACTGATGGACCTGCCAGCCTCGAGTGTCTGCCTGTGTTCCTTCTGCCCCATCCTCCCCCTGTCCAGCTGGGACCATACAGCTACAGACCCCAGGGTTCCTGAAGCCCCTGCCCCTGCCAGCCTGCAGTCTGTGGGGTACAGGAAGGCTGCATTGTCAGAGCGTATTTTTAGCTTGCCTCCTGCTTTGAGCTGCCCCAGTCTCCTGATGCCTATTTTTAGCACCCAGCCACGTCTCCAAGTTCAATGGGAAGGTGGGGTGTGGCTCCTGACTGGCATGTTACTTTGCCAGCCCAGCCAAGTTGGCAACAGCTTCAGGCAAGATAATTAAGTAGTAAACTCTAGATTTCACAGTTTGAGCTTCACTAATCCTATGGTGATCACCATTCAGGAGAGTTCATTTTCCCTGCACAAGATTTGAAAACCCTCTGATACCATAATGCCCCAAGACTAAGCTTCTAGGAAATATTAAATAGCCAAGGAGAGAGATAGAGGAAGAAATGAAGGCCGAGACAAAGAGACCCAGAGAGCCCAGAGGAGATAGAGTGCAGCTAAAAGCAGGGACAAAACTGACAAAGACCAAATCAGAGACAGAAACCAAGAAAGATTTAGTGATGGGTACACAGAGACAGAGGCACAGACCGAAAGAGGGCAGAATGAAAGAAAAGGAGAGAAGAGAGGACAGCCCCAACAGCTAAGGCTTGGGGAAACCTTCCAGTGTGCCAGGCAGGGACCAGAGCTCATTGTACACACAATCTCTTTATGGTTTTACACCCATCATACTCAATGGTCAGTATCATTTCCTAAGAGGGGGAAGGTGAATAACTAAGTAATCCTGGACAAGTTACCTGATTATTCACCTTTCCCCTCTTAAGGAGTGTTACTGACAATGGTAGAGCAGGACTTGAGGTCATGCCTGACCTCAGAGCTCACACTCAGACAGTGTGTGCAGTAGATGGCACAGCCACACACAGGACCTAGCAGAAGCAGAATGGGGAATAGGGACCAGTACCCACTGCCGCTGCAGACTGCTGAGCCGTTTGAGGCTGATACCTTGTCTGTTTCCCTGGGAAGACAGCTCCAAAATGATGCTGTTGATCGAGGCATCAGTGCTGAATTACAGCATTTCCCAAAATGTGTGCCATGCTGATAAGGTCCCTGTGCCACAGCCGAGGCTGCCAGACATGCTTCATGCCAGAAGCCACAGCGATCATAGCCCAGCTGTTTTCACTGTTTGAAAATACCATCTCCCACCATATTATTAAGCTAATTGAACAGGCCAACGTTTCTCAGGAAGGTGGTGAGGGCAGGGGAGCAGGCGAACATAACTTTGGATTTGGCAATTGTCATTCACATCCTGACCGACCACTGCCACTGTTCTTCTCTGGAGCTACTAGAGCCACCAGCCCCTGCCAAGGGCAGGGAAGATAAATGCTACGCATGGAGAGGAATTATTCTTGCTAATGATCTCCACCTCAGAAAACCTCAGCCCCTGATGAGACCCCCAGTTCATCTTTCTACATTTGTTGAGGCTTCAACCAACAGAGGCAACAAGAAAGCCGTTTCTAACAACAAGGGCCTGCATATGTCGACAGCAATCATAAGTCATCCCTTCTGCTACTGGCTCCCACCCCTCCTACCCCTACACAGACATCCATCTCTATAAATCTCCTGAGCAGGTAGAAATTTACATAAGAACTGAGGCTGCCTCTATCTGTGGGCCCCTCTGATTACCTCTGACACTTTCAGGAAGAGAATGATAGGATTATTGTATATTATATATGTTTAGCCAGATTTAAGAGAAAATTCCTGGGAAGACAGAATATATTATATACCTAATATATTATCTATACCTAATATATCCAATATTATAATAATATTATATTATATACATAAATCGGAATATATTAATAGGTTGGTGCTTCATGGGGAGATGTATATTGGGGGAGCAGAGAATGGAGACTGGATTCCCCACTTGTCTGGAGATGCGTTGGGAGAGGGAGAATGTGGGGATCATTTTTGAGACTCGACGCGCTGGCAAAACAGCATTGTCATTTCTGGCTATCTTGCAACCCTTTGCAGACTTGCTTAATCTTTCGAAAGGGAAAGATCCTTTCTAGAACACCTAAGTGGGGTGACAGGGTACATGGGAAGGCAGGATACATGAATGCGTCAGTACAGCAAACCAGTTGTTGAAATATTAAGCCACTTCCATGCTAGTTAGTAAATAGTATGAGTCTTTGAGACCATAAGCCACCATTTGATGTTGCCTAGAGGTGGCCACAGTGGTGGATAATGAGGTCTGGGAACAGCGGGGAGCAAATCTGGGGACCTCGGGCAGCTGCTGAGCTTACTGGGATCAATCGTAGGGGTATACGCAACCTTCGCCCCCTTCTCCAAGGTGGCCCACTGTTGATGAGACACGGAAGAGAGGATAGGGTAGGCAGGGTTGGTGGCAGCATTGTTGGGGGACCTAAGACAGGTCCCCAGATTTAGGTCATTAGGCAAGCGTTGGCATCAGGTGCACATCCAACCGTGGTGTGACTTCTGCACAAAGATCCTGACCCTGGGGACCTCCAGACTAGCAAGCGAATAGGAAGGTTACTGGAAGAGCTGATGCAGTTCTCTATGTCCAATCATAGACAGAGAGGACCATCATTTAGCTAGTGATGGCTGCATCAAACAAAAGATCACAACAACAACTTAAAAAATAATCGCCAAATAGGATGCTATTGGGGTCATCTGATGAATGACTTGCAGCACAGCTTGCACCACTTGGTAAGCACTTTAAATTAGAGAATAGATTTAAAGGAAATAGATTTAGAAATGCTTTATTGATATATTGACTTGTGTGCTGCTTTATATTACTATACTGGCTATTACATATTTTGAATATTTAATGTTACCCTTGCACAGACACAAACACCCCAACTATAGGAATAGTTTCAAGGTCAAAATAGCAGACCCAAGCCTGGTACCTTGATCCAGCAGTAGGGACCAGTGAATGTCAGCATGACCATGCAGTAAGGGGTGAGGGTGATGGTCACAGTCAGAGAGGGCTTCCTGGAGAGAGGAATTTCAAGTCAGGCTTGGAAGGTCAGCAGGGACATTCTAGGGCAGAATACTGTGTACGTGGGACATGGGGGAGCCGGGGCTTGGCAAAAGACACCTCTCCCTCCTGCAGAGGACAAAGCTGGGAACATAGGGACCCTTGGGGCCTGCCAGTGATTGCACCAGACACTTAACCCCGACAGCCCTTTGAAATCCGGGAAAGAAAAGCCGCCTTGGAATCCTTGAAAGGCTGGGAACAATTAGAGTGGTTACCGCGATGGTGAAGGAAATAGGACAAGGGAGAGAGTGAGAGAGTCTTAATTAATAGTTTCTTGTGGCTTAGTACTGCTTTGATCACGAGGCTGATATTTCCGCAGTCTATTACAAACTTCATTAAGTTTATTTGCCTGCCAGGCGCCTGCCCTTTCTCCCGTCCTGTCCTGTCAAAGATAAATGGCTCCAATGGCTCAGCTGATCCCTCCTAAGCTTTGCCTCAAACCATGGGCTGCTGGAGGACACCTGAAGGGAAGCCGCAGCGCAGGAGACACAGGGGAAACCAGCGCATCAGATGATCTCCCAAGTCAGTCTTTTCCACCATGATGGTGAGACAGTGTTCATTGCCAGGACACCAATCAGAACTGAATTCCAAGTGCTTATTCATACCTGTGAGGTTCTTCCTAAAGTTGAAAGTGAGCTCATAATGTGGGCTCTGTGGGCTCCAGGCTGTATTCAGGCCAGTGAGTTGTATTGGGCAAACAGTTTATCATGAGAATCGTGGAATGTCCGCTTTAAAAGGCATTGGAAAGGTCACCTCCAGCCAGCCACCCGCAGCTCCAATCCCTTCTGCACAAGTGATTGCAGACTACGCTTGAACTCTTCCAGTGACAGGGAGCTCATCATTCCAGAGGCAGCTCATTCCCTCCTCAGACAGCTCTGACTGAGCCCGAAATCTGTTCCTCTCACTTCAAACTTATGATCCTAATATTCTCAATGGAGTCAATAAGTTTAAAAAGATAACAACGAATTTATCTTCCACAAACTTCATCATATATTTGAAGAGAGAGATTCTGTCTTCCCAGGAATTTTCTCTTTAATCTGGCTAAACATCTTCAATTTCTTTATGAATTCTTCACGTGGCATAATTTATGTCACTTTAAATATGTCATTCTCAGAATTGACAAAATACTGCCAGACCAGCACAGGAAAGAACAGGACTACCACCTCCTTTGTTTTAGATATTACGCTTCTACAAGTGCAGCCAAAATCACATTTGCTTTTGTGTCAGTCACGTTACTCTATTAATGAAACTTCTGAGATTTAAACATGGGCCAAAAATAAGACTATAAAGTGTGCTAGTTTATCAGCACCAGGAAATGGCTTAATGTAATAGGTAATGATGTTCTATGTTATGGCTGCTAATAGCAGATAAACAAACCCTGAAAGCCTTGCCAGTTTGGGGGATTGTGGCTCAGTAAACTGATGGTTATTTTTTCAATGGTTTCAAATTATATTAATTAATCTATTAATTGATTACGTTTAAGAGTGATTTTAAGAATGTTTTGAATATGTTCAAACCAGAATTAACAGGTAACTTGTTTGTCATTAGGACAATCACCCAAATAATAAGCTATTAAATGCAAAATTAACATACAATCACTGTGTAAAGAATAACTAAGCAATTAATTAACATTTAATGTAATTCATAGTAAATTAGATGGCAAGACTTATTAAATGTCAATTAGCCATATTAGCTACTGACACCTAAGCGATTCAACATGTTAATGCTAATTAATTTATTTCTTACAAGCTTAATGACTTAACAAAATGTATTTACATATTTAGAGATTCTTACAGTCACCAGACATCCAGATATGAGTGGCTGTCTCTATGGTGGTTTGGGAAGAAGATTAGGAAAAAATTGATTAGTGTTTTCTTTGAGGCCTCTTCTCAGCATCCTTTCTTACTATATTCCTCTTGGAGAATTTTACAGGGAGGAAGAGCATGCAAAGAGCGTATTGGGAGGTGGTCCCAGGAGCACTATGAAAGAATGGGGAGCAAGTCAGAAAAGGGATGGAGCCCATAAAGCATGCTTTAATGGGCAGGTGGCTGCTGTGGGAAACCAAAGCTCTCTGTAGGGAGAGATGAGGTGAAATGAGAGGCAGCGTTAGCTCCCTGAGGGACAAGAAAGCTACTGCTGTTGTCGTTGTTTTATCCCAGCTCCCATCTAGGAGTTCGTTCTGACTGTTTTGGTGAACTGAATTGACCCTCTGCTCTCATGCCATCTAAGTTCAATGTGAATATTGTTTGAAGGCATTCATTCATTTGGTCGTTAACATTCTTTTTTTATTTTTTATTTTTTATTTTTGAAAGAAAGAAAAAGAGAGGAAAGAAGGTGAGAGTGAAAGAAAGAAAAAAAAGAATGTAAGAGAAAGAAAGAAGAAGAGAAAGAGGGAGAGAGAACGGGATTCTTGTTCTATTGCCCAGGCTAGAATGCAGTCTAAAAATGGGTATTAAAAACCTCTTTTATGCCAATAATTGTGCTTAACAATGGAGACAGGAAGGAGCCCAAGCTGCCAGGAGCCCAAGACTGCGGCTGAGCTTCAGGAGCACTTTGAGCCATAACCCCTGTGTGCTACCAGGACTCTTCATCTCTTCTTTACTCTCATCTATCCCTGAATGGCTTTCTCCACACTTCAGAAACATGGTCTCGAGCACCAAGATTTACATCTTTAAGATGTAAGCCACCAGGACAAAATGGCTCTGAAGTGCTCTCAGTCTCGGGAAGAGGACCTGGGCTCACTTGGATCAGGTGCTTACATTCTGGACCAACTCAGTGGCACGAGGACCTACTGTGTCACGCTTCCAGGAGAAGGGCTGCTGGATGCTGGTCAGACACTCCCACTGATGTCTGTGACACCTTCTAGGCCTAGGCACTGGACTGGAAGGTGGACCTGCACAGATGAGCAGGAGATGGCCCCTCTACTTCTGTTGCTCACAGCCTAGTGACAGAGAGAAGCAGGGCAGTGGGACAGGTGTTCAGAGAGGTATCTCGGGGAGCTACCTAAACACAGAAGTGGCTCCTGCTGAATATTGTAAGGGGTAGGGAATGGGGTGGAAGTGATACCTGAGTTAATCTCCTGGGAGTTAGCTACACGAAAGGTAAGGGCAGGCTGTCCAGGTGAGACTGAGGTCTTCAGGGAACCTAGGGAAATTGTGCATAACTGGTTTGTGGCATCCCAAGGCAGTCGGCCTGTTTCAACCACCTCCTCAACCCACGCTGGACATGAGAGCATACATAGGACACTAAGTAGGAGTCTCCACTTGGACTCTGTCCATACAGAGACACACAATCAAATGATTTAGTTAACATATTCTTGTAATCCTTGGTATTGAAAAAATGCCTACCAGAATAAGATAACCTTTTAGTGAGTGAATCGGTTTGGACTCTGCTATTATACTCTATTGTTCTGATCATTCTTAACTCTATGCATGTTATACTGACCAGTTTCTTTACTAATATGTTGAATTCTCATAATAACTTCTATGATATAGGTGTTATTATTCCCAATTAACAGAGAAAGGCACTGAAATTCTGAAACTGAATAAATTGCCTAAGATTTTAACCCAATCTGTGAGTGGTAGAGCCTGTCTTCAAACACAGATTTGACTGACCCCAAAGCCTACATTCATTCACTCACTCATTCATTCATTCAGCAACACTATGTGATAAGCATACTGTGCTGTGCCTGTTACATAGTGGGGTAAAAAGAGCACAATACTGTCCCTGACTTCAAGTGGCTAAAGAATAGCTCCGACAGTGAGAAAAGTACTAGAATGTAGATAGACACAGAATCAGTGCAGTCAAGACACTAAAGCCAGTTAAGGGTGGGGGGGGTGGGTCACCCAGAAGTAATGATGCTCAAATTCCAGTCTGAAGACTGAATGGTGTCAAGCAGGTGAAGAGCAGGTGAAGGGGGCATGGTAAATGTGTTTTAAGCAGAGGGAAGAGTGTGTACAAAAATCCGATGGGAAAACAAGCAAGTTTGGTGGCCTGGTGGACAGTGTGGAGGGAAAGGGATGAAGGCAGGAGACACTGAGAGGTGAGAATGTGGAGGTAAACAGGGAGGAGATTATAAAGGACCCTAAAGGTCTCAGTCAGGATTTGGATGCAAGTTTTATGCTACGTTCACTAAAGAGCCTGAGAGTTTTTGACCCAGTTCTGGATTCTGGACCGAGGGCTCTAGTTGGTTGGCAGGACTGTGGAAGGTGACACATGAGTAGAGGAATTCTTTCTGAATTTGTGAGCCCTCTTCTTCATGTAGAAAAATGCTCTTAAGATGACCGTCCATTGCAGGTGTCCTCTCTGGCAAAGTTCTTAGAATCTTCCTTATCTATAAAGTAGAGGACTTGGCAGGGCAATTATAAGAATTAGATTAGATGTACAGGAAGTATCTGATCCATGAAAATAAACCCAGTCAATGTTAATTCTCTTCTCCATAACCCCTCCAACATTCAGAAATTACAATACACAAACACCAGTAATTGTCTACACACATAACAGAAAACCTATGCAATTGCACCTTCAAATATTTGAAGACAATTATCATTTGCCTTATTAAGCTTTCTCTTCTTCAAGCCAAATATTACCTTTCCCCCCAATCATTCTCCATATGACATGCTTTCTAGACCCCTACCATGCTGACTATCCCCTTCTGAATAATTTCTAGTTGGCAGTTGTTCCCTCCCAAGTGTCTTGGCTGGAACTGGACTGGAAGTTCAGATATAGTCTGAGCAACACAGAGCACAACTGGGCCATCACAGTCCTTGTTCTGGGTTTCATGATCCTATCAGAGCAGTCTCACCTACCATTTCCTCTGAGCAGCTACATCTAACTGAAGGAACATATGGAGTTGGTGTCTTTTCCTCCACCTTACCTCCCACTTTCCAAGGTAAAATAAACCTCCTAAACTTCCAGATACTGAGGAGAAGCTCCGTTTTGTACAGCTCTGGCTGCAGCTCAATACCCATGCACATTGTTGGGATTATATGCAAATGTGGAGTCAGTGTGGTGTAGTGGAAAGAGAATCAACCTTGGACCCAGATAGATCTGGGTTCAAATGTCAGCTTAATCTAACAGCAACAAAACCATAGGCAATTTAGTTAATATCTCTGAGACTTAACATTGTCATCTATAAAATGAATATAATAGGGTTGTTATAAACCCAACGCCCATCAATGATAGACTGGATAAAGAAAATGTGGCACATATACACCATGGAATGCTATGCAGCCATAGAAAAGAATGAGTTCATGTCCTTTGCAGCGACATGAATGAAGCTGGAAGCCATTATTCTCAGCAAACTAACACAGGAACAGAAAACCAAACACTGCATGTTCTCACTCAGAAGTGGGAGTTGAACAGTGAGACCACATGGACAAAAGGAGGAGAACATCACACACCAGGCCAGTTGAGGGGTGCGAGGCAAGGAGAGGGAGAGCATTAGGACAAATGCTTAATGCATGTGGGGCTCAAAACCTAGATGATGTGCTAATAGGTGCAGCAAACCACCATGGCACATGCAGTAACAAACCTACACGTTCTGCACATGTATCCCAGAACTTAAAGCAAAATTTTTAAAAAAAGAATTAAATAGGTTATGGATGGAAAGTGTTGGCACCTGTAGGCATCCATGAAGTCTTTGTCTTTCCCTCTACGTGACCTTAGGCTCCTGAGATGTGAAAGTGAGGCTTAGTTTCTCTTTTGAAAAAACTTATAAGAAGGGAAGCAGACCATCTGAAAAAACTTATAAAAGGGTTTTAATAAAATGTCTGCTATATGGTGATAGAAGTGAGCTCAGGGAATGATGAGACTGACATACGGTAGGTTCTCAGTAAGCATTTGCTGAAGGAATAAATATTTCTGCCATCAAGCTAGGTATCCCTAATCTTGTAATTATGCAATGGATTTTGAAGAAACCTAAAAGCAGGGTTTAACATTTATCGGGTTAAGTTGATCTAATTGGTTTTGTTGTTCCAGCTCATCAGAATATTTCTAGTCTTTATTCTATCCTACAATACATTAGCTATTTTGTTTAGCTTTGTGTCACCTAAAGGTGTGATGTCTCATTCAATTATCAACAGATACGTTGACCAGGATGGTGCAGGAGATAGATCTGTGGCATCCTGCTAAGACTTCCCTTTAAGATGTTCCTTTGAGCCTAGGATACCAAGGCATTTTTTAAAAAGCTACTGGGAAACACTCTGTAGATGTTGCCAGAAGTCCCTTCCTAGGGCCCAGCCTTGTGTGAGTCCAGGCAGCCATAGCTTCCAAGCAACAGTAGCTCTCAGTTAGCATCCTATTCAACCAATGAGTCGAAGGGACTGGCCATGCCTCCATGACATTACCTTGCAGAGCATTTTCTACTCTATTTTTTTTGTTATCTACGTTTCACACTGGTCCCAAAGGGATCCATGATTAAACCAACTGTCACTCACCTGCTTAAAACCCTTCTGCAGTAGGTTGCTTGATACATGAACTCCAGTTTCCTTAATTTAATACAAAAAGTCCTCCATGGTTTAGCTCCTGTGTATTTCTCAGTCTTATATTCTGACACTCCATTTTTCATAATTTAAACTCTAGTAATTCTTAATTGGTCATATTTACCCATGTATCTTAATATTTCACTGCCATACTTTTGCTGAAGTCATTCTTTCTGTATGGGCTATTTCCCCCCTCTTCTAACCCCCTTCCCTAGTTTATTCTATTTAGTCTTCCATTTCAGGGGTCATCTGCTTTGCCCATACCCAGAGGGTTAGTCTGGGTTCCATAGACTCCCGTGCATAGTCTAGTACCTGCACTTAGTGCATTGATGGTGATCATCTCCCCTACTAGATTTGAAGCATCTTGCACAGAACCAAGTTTCAGTCATCTAAGAATTTCCACCTACTATCTTGGTACATGGACCTGGTACATGAGAATTGTGAAATAAATGTGTGTGTGTGTGTGTTCTCAGAGCAACTCTACTAAGTTCTAATGATTTCCCTGAGAGTTAGAATAGATTTAATTTTGGGGTAGAAGCTGAGTCCTAGAATGGTTGAATGAATTACCCAAGTTCTCTTGGCTGGGAGTAGAATCTAATTTTGACTCCTAGCTCATAATTTCCACCAGTAGGCACTACTGCCATCCACAACATTCAGAACTGTAAGTTTTAACGACGCTGGCTCACTTGGGAATGCCCAGGCTCTATTTTGGAGAGAGGAGATGCATTTACACTGGGCTACAGATGACAGGTCACTGCATTTTTCTCTGGTGAGGGCATTTTCACCTCAATGAAGGACTCTGGAGGCACTTTGCTTTACTCCATTGGAATTCATTTTTACTGGTAAGATTTCAGACACTCTGGTCAGTACTCTTCCTAATCCAGGAAGTGACGCCAAGAAGTAGATCTTTTGGTGAATGTGAAATCACACAGCACAGGTAACTGGCTTCTTCAGCTATCTGTGGAGTCACTTCAACTTGAGAGATATTCTAGGTAGTCCTGAGGAACTGGCCAAACAGCAGGCTTAAAGGTTAGAGAGCATATTGGCGCCTGATGGGAAAGGGAAGGGTGGACTGGGGAGGGGAGAAGAGAACCCTGGTGTCCAGCCTTTGAGAGCAGAAGTCAAAGGTTATGCCCATCCCCCAACGGGTTCACAGAAAAGACGAGCTCCTAAGAGCCTCACATCTGTTGAATGTAGGCTGCATTGCGGTCCTCTGAAGGATGACTGGCATCAATAAAATGACCTTCTCTGGAATATGGATGCCACATATGTCTCTCACACAGACAGGATGCTTGTGAGGTGGCTCCTAATGTCCTCAAGGCAGTTTTTGACCTCAGGTTCTTTGCCACGGTGAAGTGTTTGATTATAGTGTTGTCACTGGAGGCAGTTTTAGTCCAATGTGTCCCGTGGTTACAATGCTAACAAGGATCAGGAGGCTACACTGAGGCAGCCAACAATCACCTTCATGTCAGAAGCGGAGTTTGGAGCCCAGGGACCACAGACCAAGAAAGTCCATACGTTCAGTCCTATTTGGAAGGTTCCTTGCAGAAATGGAGTCAGCAGAGAGAATGAGGTGAAAAGAGCACAAGACAGAGCCTGTGTCAATCATTCAAAATCAAGAGAATTATATGGGACATTATCCTGTACCTTCAGGCTAGCAAAGGCACCTCAGGGACTGGCTGTAAGATGAAGACAGATTGCTTGAGACTAGCTTCCCCTCTCGTCTCCACACCCCAAACCTGCAGACTTCAATGATTGCCCAGTTCCCTGGTCTCCCAGGAGGTGGGTCACCTTCATGTTATAATTCAAGTGTTAGTCTCCGTATAATGTATGCTGAATTTCTCCCAGCAGGAGACACTTCTGGTGACTTACAAGCCATGCTGGCAATGCATGGGGGGCAGCTGGAGTGAGGGAGCACACTTGTTTTCACCCTTCAGCCTGGTTTCCACCTTCCTGGCTGGCTAGCAGAGTACACCCTTCTATTTCAGATCAGCCTCTCATGACTGCCTTTACTTTTGCCACTACAAATCTGGAAATTGCCGGGGCTTCCTGTCTAGTACCGTGGAGAGCTCTGAACCCAGCCAGCCTCCTCTGAAGTGCAACAACTTCTAGGGCTAGATGGGACCTCCTAGACTATGCTTTAGTATCACCCCCCACCACCTCCAACTCCAGTGTGCCTGCTCACCAAAGACACGGGGCTGGAATTTTCCTTGCTCTCCACTCCAAAGCCTTGTCTTTGGACATGGCCTACAAGTCCAGGAGGTGGTGTAATTTTATGATAAAGGAAAGAATCTTCCCTCTTGTTTAGGATTATTCCTCTCCTCTCCTATTTACTGTTTTTTTTTTTTTTTTTTTTTTTTGCTTTCTCTGCATCAGTTTATCTTATAATTTTGACTGACAGCCACTCATGGGCCTAGAGTATTTGGATTACAGAGTGGATATGAAGTGCACTCATTATTGTTTTGGAAGTGGAGGGAAAAGATAGAAGATGGAAGGTGCAGTCATGGCTTGAGATGAGAAAACACTTCCCAGGGAGTTTTTGTCCCCGATTTCTTCTTAATGACTCCTGTCATCCTGCCCATGAGCAGAACAGACTTCACATAATCCAAACTCGAAATATGTAGCATCTCCTAAGTTGGGAACATGTGTGGAGATAGAAAGATGTTAAGGAGGGGGTAGGGAAAGTGGAAGAGTAAAAGGCCAGTTTCCAGGGTCGGAACAGATCATCACGCAAATGACTTTAGATTATTGAAGGAATAAAAAGGGAATGTGGAAGGGCAGGGAGTAGTGGGGATCTGAGCCCCTGGAACCTGATTTGTGGTCTTGCCTAGTGTGATGGTTAATAATGAGTATCAACTTGACTGGATTGAAGGATGCAAAGTATTGATCCTGGGTGTGTCTGTGAGGGTGTTGCCAAAGGATATTAACATTGGAGTCAGTGGGCTGGGGAAGGCAGACCTACCCTTAATTTGGTGGGCACAATCTAATCAGCTGCCAGCAAATGTAAAGCATACAGAAAAATGTGAAAAGACCAGACTGGCCTAGCCCCCCAGCCTACATCTTTCTCCTGTGCTGGATGCTTCCTGTCCTCAAACATCGGACTCCAAGTTTTTCAGTTTTGAGACTCAGACTGGCTCTCCTTGCTCCTCAAGCTTGCAGTCAGCCTATTGTGGGACCTTGTGATCATGTAAGTTAATACTTAATAAACCCCTATGTCTTCTGTCCCTCTAGGGAACACATAAACTGATTTTGGTACCAGGAGTGGTTCTAGAGGAACAGATATTAAGGATGGAGTTCTTTTGTTAGTTTTGGGGTTTCTGGGGTTGGCTGCTTAATATGATTAGACCCCAAAATGCTAACGGCTGTACTTCTAATAGTGTGGAGAACACTGATAGTCTCAGTCATGAACTATTTAGAAAGTTATGTGAAATAAATGCACTTGACACTCCTGACTCACTGCTCATGAGAGGCGAGGAGTTTAGTGACTCTTTACATAATACCTTTGACAATACGTGGGGGACATAATGAAGCCGGTTGGTTGTTCTTAAGTGCAGTGGACAAAGTGATGAAAGAAAATAATGAACTCAAGGATTCTAACTTCTGGCCTCAGAAGCAAATTCTGAGCCTCAAATCTGCTAGGATTGCCCTGAATGAGGGTCTTATCTTCTGTAGAGAAAGAGCTGAAATTGTGGAAAAACAAACACAAGCTCTTATCATGCGGGTGGCTGACCTGCAATGGAAGGAGCGTGCAGAGCCTCTCCAGGTGTCTACTATTAAAGTGAGGGCATTGAATGGAAAAGAATGGGACCCTGCAACTTGGAATGGAGTTGTGTGGGAGGACCCTGATGAAGCTGGGGACACTAAGTTTGTAAATTCTGATGAAAATTTTTTTTTGCCAGAAGAAACAGCTTCCCCATCCCTAGTAGTGGCAACATCCCATCCCCGACCCAAAGGCTGCCATCAGCCTTTCCACCTTTGTCTGAAGAGGTAAAGCCTGCACTGCCTGTGGCAATAGTGATGGCCTCATCTGAGGCAGTTGCCAGACACAGTAATGTCGATTCTTCTCATAAGCCTCTCCCAACACCCCTATTTACTTCTAGACTTATAACTAAAGTCCCAGTGGGCCCCTAGAGGTGAGGTTGAGAGTGTGACCCATGAGGAAGTGCACTACATTAGAAAAGACTGCTTGAGTTCTCTGGACTGTATAAGCAGAAAGCTGGAGAACAGGTATGGGAATGGATATTAGGGTATGGGATAATGGTGGAGAGAACATGGAGTTGGATCAGGCTGCATTTATTGATTTGAGCCCTCTAAGTAGGGACTCTGCATTTAATGTTGAAGCTCAGGGAGTTCACAAAGGTTCTGATAGTTTTTTTGCTTGATTAGCTAAAATATGGATTAAAAGATGGTCTCCCATGAGCAGCTGGAAATGCCTGCTCTCCCTTGGTTTAATGTAGAGGATGGGACCCAAAGGTTTAGAGAGGTTGGGGTGATAGAGTGGATTAGTCACTTTAGACCTTCTTGTCCTAGCTGGGGATTAGATATACCCTTGACCAATGCCTTGCAAAATAGATTTGTGATGGCTGCACCTGCATCTTTGCAGAGTCCTGTAATTGCTCTTCTCTGTATGTCAGATCTAATGGTGGGAACTGCCGTTACTCAACTACAAAATTTAAATACAATGGGAATAATTGGATGCTGAGGTGGCAGGGGCCAAGTGGCGGCACTCAACTGTCAAAGGAAAGGTGGGCATAGCTATTGTGATGGACAGCAGAGACAAAGCAGCAATTAGAATATTCTGACTCATGTAGAGCTCTAGCATTGGCTAATTAATCATAGTATTCCTAGAAGTGAAATTGATAGAAAGCCTACTGCATTCCTACTTAAATTACACAAACAGAAAACTTCTAGGTTGAATGGACAAAAGACAAATTTGAAATATAAAAACAGAGAATCATGCCCCCTCAATCAATTTCCAAACTTGAGCCAGTTTACAGACCCAAAACCCCTTGAATGAAGGGGAGGCCAGGTCCCTTTGAGGAAAGACCCCACTACATTACTAACAATTTATGCAGTGAATCTTTCTCTCATCCTTCCCCAGCGACCTCTGGCCTTTTACCAGGGCAACTGTGCATTGGGGAAAAGAAAATGATTAGATATTTCAGGGACTACTGGACATGTTCTGAGCCGATGTTGATTCCAGGGGACCCAAAATGTCATTGTGGTCCTCCAGTTAAAGTAGGAGATTATGGGGGTCAGGTATTAATGGAGTTTTAGCTCAGGTCCAACTTACAGTGGGTCCAGTGGGTCCCTGGACTCATCCTGTGGTCATTTCTCCAGTGGCAGAATGCATAATTGACATAGACATACTTAGTAGCTGGCAGAACCCCACATTAACTCCCTGACTGCTAGCATGAGGGCTATTATGTTGGGAAAGGCCAAATGGAAGCCATTAGAGCTGCCTCTACCCAGAAAAATAGTAAATCAAAAACAATATCCCATCCCTGGAGAGATTGCAGAGATTAGTACCACCATCAAGGACTTGAAAGATGCAGGGGTGGTGATTCCCACCACAGCCCTGTTCAGCTCTCCCATTTGGCCTGTGCAGAAGACAGATGGATCTTGGAGAATGACAGTGGATTATTGCAAGTTTAACAAAGTGGTGACTCCAATTGCAGCTGCTGTACCAGATGTGGCTTCATTGCTTGAGCAAATTAACATATCTCCTGGTACCTGCTATGCAGCCATTGACTTGGCAAATGCCTTTTTCTCCATTCCTGTCCATAAGGCCCACCAGAAGCAATTTGACTTCAGCTGCCAAGGCCAGCAGTATGCCTTTACTGTCATACCTCAGGGATATATAAACTCTCCAGCTTTGTGTCATAATCTTATTTGGAGAGACCTTGATCACTTTTTGCTTCCACAAGATATCACACTGGTCCATTACATTGATGACATTATGCTGATTGGATCCAGTGAGCAAGAAGCAGCGAACACATGGGACTTATTGGTGAGACATTTGTGTGCCAGAGGATGGGAAATAAATCCAACTAACATTCAGGGACCTTCTACCTCAGTAAAATTTCTAAGAGTCCAGTGATATGGGGCTTGTTGAGATATTCCTTCTAAGGTAAAGGATAAATTGCTGCATTTGTCCCCTCCTACAACCAAGAAAGAGGCGCAATGTCCAGTGAGCCTATTTGGGTTTTGGAGGCAACACATCCCTCATTTGGGTGTGTTACTTTGGCCCATTTATTGAGTGACCTGAAAGGTTGCCAGTTTTGAGTGGGGTCCAGAACAGGAGAAGGCTCCGCTGCAGGTCCAGGCTGCTCTGCCACTTGGGCCATATGACCCAACAGATCCAATGGTGCTTGAGGTGTCAGTGGCAGATAGGGATGCTGTTTGGAGCCTTTGGCAGGCCCCCCATAGATGAATCACAGCAGAGGCCTGTAGGATTTTGGAGCAAGGCCCTGCCATCTTCTGCAGATAACTACTCTCCTTTTAAGAGGTGTGTGGACGGACCTGAGTGGTCAAAAACTGAAGATATTTGTATCCCATGTGAGTGCTCACCAACGGGTGACCTCAGTAGCAGAGGATTTTAATAATCAAGTGGCTAGGATGACCCGTTTTGTGGACACCATTCAGCCTCTTCCCCCAGCCACCCTGTCATTGTCCAATGGGCCCATGAACAAAGTAGCCATGGTGGCAGGGATGGAGGGTACACATGGGCTCAGCAACATGGACTTCCACTCACCAAGGCTGACCTGGCTATGGCCACTGCTGAGTGCCCAATTTGCCAGCAGCAGAGACCAACACTGAGCCCTTGATATAGCATCATTCCTCAGGGTGATCAGCCAGCTACCTGATGGCAGGTTGATTATATTGGACCTGTTCCATCACAGAAAGGGCAGAGGTTTGTCCTCACTGGAATAGACACTTACTCTGGATATAGGTTTGCCTATCCTGCATGCAATGTTTCTGCCAAGACTACCATCTCGGGACTCACGGAATACCTTATCCATCATTGTGGTATTCCAGACAGCATTGCCTGTAACCAAAGCACTCACTTTAAGGCTAAAGAAGTGCATCAGTGGGCTCGTGCTCATGGAATTCACTGGTCTTACCATGTTTCTCATTATCCTGAAGCAGCTGGATTGACAGAATGGTGGAATGGCGTTTTGAAGTCACAATTAAAATGCCAACTAGGTACAATACTTTGCAGGGCTGGGGCAAAGTTCTCCAGAAGGCCGTGTATGCTCTGAATCAGCATCCAATATATGGTACTGTTTCTCCCATAGCCAGCAATCAAGGGGATGAAGTGGAAGTGGAACCACTCACCATCACCCCTAAGTGATCCAATAGTAAAATTTTTGTTTTCTATTTCCACGACATTACATTCTGCTGGCCTAGAGGTCTTAGTTCCAGAGGGAGGAACGCTGTCACCAGGAGACACAAGATTCCATTAAACTGGAAGTTAAAATTGCCACCTGGACACTTTGGGCTCTTCCTACCTTTAAGCCAACAGGCTAAGAAGGGAGTTAACAGAGTTGGCTGGGGTGATTGACCCAGACTATCAAGATGAACTCAGTCTATTACTCCACAACGGAGGTAAGGAAGAGCATGCATGAAATACAGGAGATCCATTAGGGCATCTCTTAGTATTACCATGCCCTGTGATTAAGGTCAATGGGAAACTACAACAGCCCAATACAGGCAGGACTACAAATGGCTCAAACCCTTCAGGAATGAAGCTTTGGGTCACTCCACCAGGAAAAAAAAAATGACCTGCTGAGGTGCTTGCTGAAGGCAAAGGGAATACAGAATGGATAATAAAAGAAGGTAGTCATCAATACCAGTTACGACCACGTGATCGGCTGCAGAATTAAGGATTGTAATTGTCATGAGTATTTCCTCCTTCCTTTGTTAAAAACATGTTTGTGCACATATTATATTTGTGCATATATATGCTTGTACTAAGAAAATATCTTCATTTTGTTTCCCTTATTCTTTATCATGTGACATGATTTATTGACTTCACATCAGCGTTTAAGTATTGTTAACTTTATGTAATAGTATGGGGGTGGGGATTGGTGCATTTCCATTTGTATGAAGGATAGTTGTATTATGTTAGGCATAATTATAACATTATTATTGTCTTTATTTGAAGATTATGTATGATCTTAGGAGATGTATATGGATTCAAGCTGACAAGGGGTGGACATGTGATGGTTAATACTGAGTGTCACCTTGATTGGATTGAAGATGCAAAGTATTGATCATGGGTGTGTCTGTGAGGGTGTTGCCAAAGGAGATTAACACTTGAGTCAGTGGACTGGGGAAGGCAGACCTATCCTTACTCTGGTGGGCACAATCTAATCAGCGGCCAGCAAATATAAAGCAGGCAGAAAAACGTGAAAAGGCGAGACTGGCCTAGCCTCCCAGCCTACATCTTTCTCCCATGCTGGATGCTCTTGCCCTCGAACATTGGACTCCTAGTTCTTCAGTTTTGACACACAGACTGGCTCTCCTTGCTCCTCAAGCTTGTAGATAGCCTATTGTGGGACCTTGTGATCATGTAAGTTAATACTTAATAAACTCCCATCTATATCTATCTATCTATCTATACACACACACACACACACACACACACACACAGACACATTTATATATCTCCTATTAGTTCTGTTCCTCTAGGGAACCCTAACATCCCTAACATGTCTAGAATGTACTGGCCATGCACTTTATATGTGCTCTACACATGACGTCTCCTGTATCCTAACAAGGTCAATCTGAGAAAGGTATCATGATGACCATTTTGCTGGTAACTCAGAAGGGAGAAGTGAGAGGTGATTTAAATACATAAGCATAGTGATAATAAGCCCGTCACCTTTGTATATACTTTGCTGTTTACAAAGTACTTCCATATCTATTTATTTAACATTCATGACAATCTTGGGAAATAGTCTGGGAAGGAATGGCCATTTCCATGTTATAGGTTTTGTTATTCATTTCTTCAAGGCCCACTGTATTGAAAGCAGAGAAATATTTCTTTCACCCAAGAGTCTGCTGTTTAGGTGATGTCCTCCACAGAGCAGATAGGAAAAATCCTACAATGAAGATTCGTGAACACAATATCCAAGACCTTAGACCACTGCTGGGCCCTATATCCCCAAGAAAGGCTGGAAAATTGAAGTTAGTATATTAAACTCAAGACATGGACATTAACTCCTCACATTCTCTGGTCAGTCTCAACTCTAGCCTTAAGTATTATGCTTCCCACAACCATCTGATACAGCACGTAGGCTCAGAAAGATAAAGGGGTTCTCAAATGACACACAGATAGTAGTGGCCTAGAGAGGGTGTGAATGCAGGTCTTTTGGTGTGGTGCTTTTTTCACTACACCATGCTGTTTCTCAAGCAGTTGGGAACCATGATAGTGGCCCAGGCCAAATGACCTTAGAACAGCAACTTTTGTCCTGGTAGGACAAGCTTTAGTTATTGTTCTCATTCCTTTATTTCTTCTTCCTCTTTACACACTGCTACTGTCCCCACAGATGTCCAGGGTTCTTGGGATACCCAGGTTGCCTTCAGCCCTTTCCACGCGGCCTCCACAGCCTTCTCAGCCAGGTCCTTGAGTCCTGAGCCTGGCTCTCTGAGAACTTACAGAACTTGGTGCTGTGACCCAGAGCCTAGCTGAGTGGCAGCTATAGTCAGTTCTGAAATCTGAGGCTAAGTCTTAAAGAGCGATGCCTCTCTGCCAACCCTCCTTCCTCTCCACTGATATTAAGCCTGGGGACTGCAGCTTTTGGGGCCTTATAGATGTGCATCACCTATGATCAGAGATTTCAAAAGGATTTTGTTTTGTTTTGTTTTGAGTGGGTTTCTGCTTATCATTACTGGGTTTTAAGACTCCAGATGTCTTTGGGGCTCAGCCCTTGATTGCAAATGGGAGCAAAGTAAATGAGACAGACTGCTTGGGGAGGATCGGTGGCAATTAAGGATTAAGATGAGTAAATGGGGAAACAGACATTTTACCCTCTTGCGAGACTAAATTAAACATCTGTCTTGCCTGATGGCTCTTGTATCATTCTAGAGAAGCTTGAGGGGGTGAAATAAAGGACGTTTTGTTGGGGTGAAGTAAAGGATGTTTTGTTTTCAGTAATACTTTTAAAATGGATTTCAGCTAATTCTTAGGCTTTCCAGCAATCATGACATCTGAAAATTGGGATCATTGTGTCATTGCTTTTCAGTATTTACTGCTTTTACCTGCCTTTGCAAATTATTTAACCATTCAGTGACTTATTTCCTTATCTGTAAAAAGGGCATAGTAATGTTACCACCTAGGGCTATCATTTGAATTAAGTGAAAACCAAAAGGTGCTTGGAGCAGTCCCTGGACTATAGTAAGCACACAACAAAATTTTAGTCTTTTGGCCAGGCATGGTGGCTCATGCCTGTAATCCCAGCACTTTGGGAGGTCAAGGCAGGCAGATCACTTGAGGTCGGGAGTACAAAACCAGCCTGGCCAACATGGTGAAACCCTGTCCCTACTAAAAACACAAAAATTAGCCAAGTGTGGTGGTACACTCCCATAGTCCTAGCTACTTGGGAGGCTGAGGCAGGAGAATTGCTTGAACCCAGGAGGCGGAGGTTTGCAGTGAGCCAAGATTGCACCACTGGGCTCCAGCTTGGGTGACAGAGCAAGACTCTGTCTAAAATAATAACAGTAATAATAATAAAATTTTAGTCTTTTTATTATTATTTGTACACCTTCCCTTATTTAATTAGCTGGGGCTTTCAGAGCAGTGATAAATAATAGCGGTGATAACAGGCATCCTTATGTTTTTTCTAAAATTAATAGGGCTATGTCTAAGATATTATAATCAAGTATGATGTTAGCTATTAGTGTGAGACAAAAATTCATTTATTAAGGAATTATCTTTCTTGCATCAGTTTGCTGAGAATGATGGTTTCCAGGTTCATCCATGTCCCTACAGAGGACACAAACTCATCATTTCTTATGGCTGCATAGTATTCCATGGTGTATATGTGCCACATTTTCCTTGTGCAGTCTATCATCGATAGGCATTTGGGTTGGTTCCAGGTTTTTGCTATTGTAAACAGTGCTGCAATGAACATTTGTGTGCATATGTCCTTATAGTAGAACGATTTATAATCCTTTGGATATATACCCAGTAATGGGATTGCTGGTTCAAATGGAATTTCTATTTCTAGGTCCTTAAGGAATCGCCACACTGTCTTCCACAATGGTTGAACTAGTTTACACTCCCACCAACAGTGTAAAAGTGTTCCTGTTTCTCCACATCCTCTCCAGCATCTGTTGTTTCCCGAATTTTTAATGATCGCCATTCTAACTGGCGTGAGATGGTATCTCAATGTAGTTTTGATTTGCATTTCTCTAATGACCAGTGATGATGAGCATTTTTCATATGTTTGTTGGTCTCATGTATGTCTTCTTTTGTAAAGTGTCTGTTCATATCTTTCACCCACTTTCGAATGGGCTTCTTTGTTTTTTTCTTGTAAATCTGTTTTAGTTCTTTATAGATTCTGGATATTAGCCCTTTGTCAGATGGGTAGATTGCAAAAATTTTTTCCCATTCTGTTGGTTGCCGATTCACTCTAATGACTGTTTCTTTTGCTGTGCAGAAGCTGTGGAGTTTAGTTAGGTCCCATTTATCTATTTTGGCTTTTGTTGCCAATGCTTTTGGTGTTTTGGTCATGAAGTCCTTGCCTATGGTTATGTCCTGAATGGTTTTGCCTAGATTTTCTTCTGGGCTTTTTATGATGTTAGGTCTTATGTTTAAGTCTTGAATCCATCTGGAGTTAATTTTAGTGTAAGGTGTCAGGAAGGGGTCCAGTTTCTGCTTTCTGCACATGGCTAGCCAGTTTTCCCAACACCATTTATTAACCAGGGAATCCCCCATTGCTTGTTTTTGTGAGGTTTGTCAAAGATCAGATGGTTGTAGATGTGTGGCGTTGCCTCTGAGGCCTCTGTTCTGTTCCACTGGTCTATATAGATACGTTTTTATAATTAACTTATTCAATCATTAGTTATTAAATGCACATCTACTTCAAGTACTGTGGGCCTAGAGACATAAAGACAACTAAGAAATTGTTTTGCTTGTATGAAGGTCACATGGGAACCGGTAGAGATGATTGAACAGTGGCAGCACCTTGCGGAGAGGAAGAAATGAGAGTAGAAGGCAAAGACAGTGAACTGTGTTAGACGATGTCTCAGGGAAGCTGGACAGGGGGTCATAGTATGTGTAGAGGAGGGTCCAGCTGAACTGGACCAGCTTCCCATTTTACCAGCCAGGAAAAAGGAAGAAAGCATGGGAAAAAACTCCATTGGTGTAAAAATTAACATGTTAAGGGAAGTGAGAAAGGTAAAACAGAAGATAATAAGGAAGAACATATTTTTAGTTGTAATGGTTTTGAATGAAGACCTGATATGAGTGTTTTCTATTATTTCCTCTTACAAAATAGAAGAATCTTTGCTGGTGCCTGAAACAAAATTAATTCCTTTTCCTTAAATAACCTAAGTTCAAATATGGGTCTTATTTCCATCAAGACTCATAGCATTTTACAACAGGAAAGAACCTTAATGGAAATTTAGTCTAACTCATTAATTTTACAGATAAGAAGACCAATGACTAAAAATTGTTTTTTCCCAATTATTTAAGAAACAGAAGAATTTTTAGTAGGGATGAGGTTTCACCATGTTGGTCAGGCCGGTTTTGAACTCCTGACCTCAGGTGATCCACCCTCCTCAGCTGACAGAGCGAGACTTGTCTAAAACAGAAAAAAAAAAAAAAAGAGGAAAGAAACAGAAGTGTGAGGCTGGAAAGTAGGGCTTTTTATTCTGATTCCAGTGGTCTTACTCTTAAAGACTTTTTGAAGACACAGAATAAACAAACAATGTAATTATCCAGTAGCAGGTTCTAAAACATGGGTTTAAAAAAAAGAGAGAATGACAGTTAATCCTGTTTTTCTACCCAAATCAGAGGCCAGTTCAGAGAGTTTGAATATCCAGATGTGTTTGACATAAGGAACTGGGAGTAAAAGGGGAAGATAAGAACATTCAAGTGGGGAAGGAAGAGAGAAAAGGAAAGAAAATAAGAAAAAAGCAGAGGGGAGGCAATGAGAGAACAATCTAAAGATACTCATGGCATTGGATATTGGATACGTCACTTTAATTAATTAATTAATTAACTTTTTTTTTTTGAGATGGAGTTTTGCTCTTGTTGCCCAGGCTGGAGTGCATGATCTCCACCTCCCGGGTTCAAACGATTCTCCTGTCTCAGCCTCCCGAGTAGCTGGGATTACAGGCATGTGCCACCATACCTGGCTAATTTTTGTATTTTTAGTAGAGATGTGGTTTTGCCATGTTGGCCAGGTTGATCTTGAACTCCTGACCTCAGGTGATCCATCCACCTTGGCCTCCCAAAGTGCTGGGATTACAGGCATGAGCCACCCTGCCTGGCCTGGATACGTCACTTTAAAGAAAATGTTGCCACATCTGTGGGATCCAAACAACAATAAAAAACAACAACAAACAAACGACTTCGGGTCAAGCTGGAAATTCCAGACATCTAGAAATAATGTCAATTCAAGGCGAGAAATCAAATTCCTGTCGTCATCTTCTGAGAATATTCCAAGTGGGAGGTCCTGATATGAGGTCCACACACTCTTACAGATTTCCCCAGTTTGGTTCCTGTTTCTCCAGTTTTCCACATTGCTTTTCTTTGTTGTTTGAGGGTGTTTGGACGTTTTACTGGGAGAGATCCTGGCAAGCTTACTTGCTTTCACCAGGCCTGTTATGCCTCCTGTGGGACAGCTCTCCTGGGAGGCTGTGTGTGAGCCCAAGGAGGGGGTTAAGATCTGTTGTTCTCTTACTTCTCTTCTGTTTTCTCTTTCCTCCTTTCATTTCTGCTTCCCTTTCTCTCTTCTCCTCTCCTTCTCTTTTAACCATGGATAAAGATTTTCTGCATCCCTCTCACACTGCCTCATATGACTAAAACTCCTTCTTGTTGATTAATGGTTTCAATTGCTTTGTATCTTTCACCCTTCTCCCCTCCAGACAAAGAGGTTTTTGTCTATTCTGGGGATGGGAAATGGTGGGGTGTGGGTGATGGTAACAGAACAAAAAAACTTCTATTTTTTTGAGACAGGGTCTCACTCTGTCACCCAAGCTGCAGTACATTTGGCATGCTCTCAGCTTACTGCAGCCTCCGTCTCCTGGGCTCAATCAATCTTCCCACCTCAGCCTCCTGAGTAGCTGGGATGTGCACCACCAAACCTGGCTACTTTTTGTATTTTTTGTAGAGATGGAGTTTTGCCATGTTTCCCAGGTTGGTCTTGAACTCCTGGGCTCAAGCAATCTGCGCACCTCATTCTCCCAAAGTACTGACATTACAGGCATGAGCTGCTGTGCTCAGCCAAGAAACTGTTTCTTTCTTTCTTTCTTTCTTTTTTTTTTTTTTTTTTTTTTGAGACGGAGTCTTGCTCTGTTGCTCAGGCTGGAGTGCAATGGTGGGATCTCCCCTCAATGCAACCTCTGCCTTCTGGGTTCAACTGATTCAGCCTCCCAAGTAGCTGGGATTACAGGCACCCTCCATCATGCCTGGCTAATTTTTATATTTTTGTAGAGATGGGGTTTTACCATGTTAGCCAGGCTGGTCTTGAACTCCTGACCTCAGGCGATCTGCCCTCCTCAGCCTCTCAAAGTGCTGGGATTACAGGCATGAGCCACCATGCTCAGCCTCAGCCAAGAAACTTTTAAGAAGCTAAAATGTGATCCCATAGCTCTCTGTGTTTGTTGAGATGACAACATGGAACACGGTTCAGGCAATGCCCCTGCTCAGCAGCCTGAATGAGGAGGGGTCTCAGGGGAAGTGTTAGGGAGAATTACAAGTTAACACTTCACAATATCGTCTCGGCACATATACACATTATTCTCAGTTTCTGAAGAAAAGGGTAACTGTATTCAGAGCTGCACTTCACACCTTTTTTTTCCAAATACATTGCCGATTCCAATTTTGTCCAGAGAGTAGAACTCCTTTGTCTACTGAGTTTACCAATGTACTCAAGCTTTTTCGTTTGAACATACTGAAATCTCCTTTTTTATGACCTTGAACTCTATATTCTACATTTGTTTATATTTGTTAGAAACTGTCAAGCAGAGTCTGATGGAATGATATGGCAAGGGAATGGAGGCAAAGGCAGGGTCTGAAGGGAATAAAAGCTAATGTGAACTCCCGATCAGTGCTACAAGAGCATGAGAAATGGTGGCCAGCCCAGACTCAAAGGGCCATGGAGGGCTCTCTGGCGGAGATGACATTTTAAATGATCCAGGAAGGATGATTGGGAGTAGCACAGTCTGGTGTCCTGCTGAGGAAGCATAACCACACCTATGTAGTCCATGCAGCAGAGGAGCATCAAAGTGACTTCAGGATGTCTCCTGGTAGTTATGGTTTTGGGTGGCTGATTAACTTATAGGCTTTCTTCTTCTCTAGGATGAATGGTGGAAGATATCCGAGTTACTGGCAACGAATGGGTCTGCAGTGACCTCAATCCTTACCTTCTCAGAAGAAAGAATTCAACTGAGGGGCATAAGGCAGAAAAAGAGGCTGGGGCAAGTTTCAGGGCAGAGGAGTGAAAGTTTATGTAAAAAGGCTTTAGTGGCTGGTCGCGGTGGCTCACGCCTGTCATCCCAGCACTTTGGGAGGCAGAGGTGGTGGATTGCCTGAGGTCAGGAGGTCAAGACTAGCCTGACCAACATAGTGAAACCCCATCTCTACTAAAAATACAAAAAATTAGCCAGGTGTGGTAGCAGGCACCTGTAATCCCAACTACTTGGGAGGCTGAGGCAGGAGAATCACTTGAACCTGGGAGGCGGAGATTGCGATGAGCCGAGATTGCGCCATTGCAATCCAGCCTGGGCAATAAGAGTGAGACTCCAGCAATTGCATAGCATTTCACAGGTTTAAATAAAATATTGGTTGGCTGCTTGTTTGTTATTTTCATCCCTTATTCCTTCCTGTCTCCATTGTTAAGCACAATTATTGGCATAAAAGAGGTTTTTAATACCCATTTTTAAACTGCACTCTAGCCTGGGCAATAGAACAAGAATCCGTTCTCTCTCCCTCTTTCTCTTCTTCTTTCTTTCTCTCTTACATTGTTTTTTTTCTTTCTTTCACTCTTTCTTTCTTTTCTCTCTTTTTCTTTCTTTCTAAAAAAAAAAAGAATAAATAGAAAATCTTAATAAACCAATAACAGGACATTAGGTTAATAATTTTAAAACTTCCGACAATGAAAAGCCCAGGCCTAAACAGCTTTAATAGCAAATTCCACCAAACACTTAAAGAAGAATTAATATCAGTCCTCCACAAACTCTTCCAAAACATAGAAGAGGAGGGAACACTTCCCAGCTTATCCCATGCAGCCAGTATTACTTAATACCAAAATGAGGCAGAGACATTAGAAGAAAACTATTGAGCAATATTACTTACGAATATAGATGTAAAAATCCTTAACCAAATACTAGTAAACTTAATCCAGTTTGGTTAAACATAGCAAAAAACAATGTACTACACTATGTTAATAGAATATATTTAAAAACATGATCATCCCCATAGTTGCAGGAAAAGCATTAGACAAAATCAAGTACCTTTTCGTGATAAAAACGCTTGACAAACTAGGAATATAAGAAAACTTTCTTTACCTGATGAAAGTCATCTATGAAAAACCCACAGTTAACATCATATGTAATGTTGAAAGATTGAATGCTCTCTACCTAAAATTAGGAACAAAACAAGGATGTCTACTTTTTCCATGTCTATTCAACAACATGTTGAGGCTCTAGCCAAGACAAGAGGCGAGGAAAATAATAAAAGTCATGTAAATTGGAGAGGAAGAAGTAAGCTATCCCTTTTTGCAGGTGATGTGCCTTCATATATAGAAAATCTTACAGAATCCACTAAAAAAATATTAGAAATAACATGTTCAGCAAGATTGCAGGATGGATTGATAAATAAAAATCAATTGTATTTCTATAGACTAGCAATGAACAATCCAGAAATGAAATTAAGAAAATAACTCTATTTATAACGGCATCAAAAAGAATAAAATACTTAAGGATAAGTTTAACAAAGAAGTTAAAGAAGATGTGAATATATGGAATATATATGTTCATGGATCAGAAGATGTAATGTTGTCAAGGTGACAATACTCCTCAAATTAATCTACAGATACAATGCAATCTCTATGAAAATCCCAGAAGCCTGTCTTTTTAGAAATTGACAAGCTGATCCTAAAATTTATGGAAATATAAAGGATCCGGTATAGGCACAACAATCTTGAGAAAGAGTAACAAAGTTGGAAGACTCAGATTTCTCAATTCAATAACTTAATACAAAACTGCAGTAATCAAGACAGTGTGGTACTGGAATTGAATAGATATATAGGTCAATGAAATCAAATCAAGAGTAGAAATAAATCCCTCAATTTGTGGCCAATTTATTTTTTACAAAGATGCTAAGACAATTCAATGAAAGAATGGTTTTTTCAATAAATGGTGCTAGCGTAACTGGATATTTATACGCAAAAAATGAAGTTGGACCCCTAGGCAGCAGTTAAAATGGAGCACAGGCCTAAATTTAAGACATAAGACAATAAACCTCTTAGAGGAAAACAGGAGCAAATCTTTGCAATTGTAGGTTAGGCAGTGGTTTCTTAGATAGAATACCAAGAGCACAATTACAAAAGAAAAAAAGTATATACATTGGACTTCATAAGAAGTAAAATATTTTTTGTGCTTCAAAAGTCACCATCAAGAAAGTGAAAGATAATCCATAGAATAGGTGAAAATATTTTCCAAGTATATATCTGGTATATACATCTGGACTTGCATCTAGAACATATATGAATTCTTGCAATTCAGCAATAAAATGGCAAATAATTCAATTGAAAAATGGGCAAAGATCCAAAGATATTTCTCCAGAGAAGATGTACAAATAACCGATAAGCACTTGAAAAAGTACTAAAAGTCATTATTTGTCAAGGAAGTAAAAATCAAAACAACAATCAGATAAAACTTCACATCCACTAGGATGGCTATAACGAAAAAGATAATAACAAGTGTTGACAACTATGTAGTGAAATAGAAACCTCATACATTGCTAGTGGGTATGTAAAATGGTATAGTCACTTTGGAAAACAGTTTGGCAGTTCTCCAAAATATTAAACATGAAATTACTGTATAACACAGCAATTCTACTCCTAAGTATATATCCCAGAGAAATGAAAACATATATGCACACACAAGTGTGCACATGAATGTTCATAGTGACATTTTTTATAATAATGAAAATGTAGAAACAATCCAGATGTCCATGGATTGATAGATGGGTAAACAAAATATAGCACATTCACATAGTGGATTATTATTTGGCAATAAAAAAGAATGAAGTCCTGATACATGCTATAACATGGATAAACCTTGAAAACATTATGCTAAGTGAAAGGAGCTAGTTACGAAAATCATGCAGTATAATTCTATTGATATAAGATTTCCAAAATAGTCAGAATGATAGCGATGGAAAGTAAATCAGTGGTTGCTAGGGACTGAAGGGTAAAGGAGGTGTAATAGGCCAGTATTGCATTGCTATAAAGAGACACCTGAGGCTGGGTAATTAATGAAGAAAACAGGTTTAATTGGCTCATGGTTCTCAGGCTATGCAAGCATGGCACAGGCATCTGCTCTGCTCCTGGGTAGGCCTCAGGGAGCTTTTATTCATGGCAGAAGGTGAAGTCACATGGTGAAAGCAGGAGCAAGAGAGAGTAGGGGAGGTGCCACACACTTGAAACAATTAGATCTTGTGAGAACTTACTACAATGAGGACAGCAGAAAGCCAGGAGGAATCCACCCCCAGGACCCAAATACCTCCCACCATGTCCCACCTCCAAAATCAGGGATTACAATATGAGATGTGGAAGGAACATCCAAACTGTATCAGAAGAAAATGAGGAGTAATTGCTAATAGGTATAGGCTTTCTCTTTTGGGTGATGAAAATATTCTAAAATTATACAGTGATGGTTGCACAACTCCCTAAATATATTAGAAACCACTGAATTGTACACTTTAAAAGTACGAATGCTGTGATATGTGAAATATATCTAATAAAACTGTTGAGAAAGAGAAAAGAGAAAAAAAGAAATCAGATGGTGTGAGTCCTCTAAGTATTTTTTTTTCCTCTCAAAATTGTCTTGCCATTCTAGATTCTTTGCAAGTCTGTTTAGATTTATTTGTGATTGCATGGAATCTATAAAGCAATTTGGGCAGTATTGTGTCTTTTAGATTAATGAAGCTGATATATCTGTTCTAAGTAATGTTTTGTAATTTACAGTGTAGAAATCTTGTACATTTTCCACTAAGTGTAGTTAAAAGGCATTGATTTTTAATTTAATTCCCAATTGTTAATATTTTATGGAAATATAACTCATTATTGTGTATTAACCCATATTGTCACTAAATTTACTTATTAGTAATTTCTTCGTAGACCATTTAGAATTTTCTACATATACAGTGTATCACATATGAGTAAAGAGAGTTTTACTTATTTTTTCCACTATTTATGATTTTTTGATTTTTATTTTGTTTTGGTTTTGCCTTATTAGACTGGACAAAACCTTCACTACAATATCAAGTAGCAATGGTGAGAGCGGACCTCCTATATTGTTCTTTGCTTCAGGTGAAAATGCGTGCAGTATTTCACCATTAACATGAATGTTCACTGCAGATTGTTATTGTCTTTCTTGTTTGTTTAAATTTTTAACTTTTGTGGGTATATACGAGGTATTATATACTAGGTGTTATATTTAAGGGGTAGGTGAGATGTTTTAATACAGCCATGCAATTTGAAATAAGCACATCATAGAGAATGGAGTATCCATCCCCTCAAGCATTTATTCTTTGTGTTACAAACAATCCAATGACATTCTTTTAGTTATTTACAAATGTTCAATTAAGTTATTAATGACTATAGTCACCCTGTTTTACTATTAAATAGTAGGTCTTATTCATTTTTTATAACTATATATTTTTTTGTTATGGTTGTTGATGCCCTTTATTAGACTGAGGAAATTCCCTTTAATTCCTAATTGGCTGAGTGCTTTGTTCATGTATGTTCAATTTTGACACAATTTTTCTTTCTCCATTTAGATGGTCATATGATTTTTCTCCTTCATTCTATTTAATGAGTTACATTACTTTTCAAATTTTGAGCCAATTTGCATTCTTTAAAATCTTTGGTCATGTGCCTTATATATATGTGTGTATACATATATGTGTATATATATATGTACACACACACACACATCTATATATATATATATTTTTTAGACGGGAGTTTTACTCTTGTTGCTGAGGCTGGAGTGCAATGGGGTAATCTTGGTTCACTGCAACCTTCACCTCCTGGGTTCAGGCGATTCTCCTGCTTCAGTCTCCCAAGTAGCTGGAATTACAGGCATGCACCATCACTCCCAGCTAATTTTTTGCAGTTTTAGTAGAGACACGGTTTCACCATGTTGGTCAGGCTGGTCTGGAACTCCTGACCTCAGATGATCTGCCCACCTCAGCCTCCCAAAGTGCTGGGATTGCAGGCGTCAGCCATGGTGCCCAGTCTTTTTCTTTTTTCTTTTTTCTTTTTTTTTTTTTTTTTTTGAGACTGAGTCTTGCTCTGTCACCCAGGCAATTGCAATGGCGCGATCTTGGCTCACTGCAACCTCTGCCTTCCGGGTTCAAACAATTCTCCTGCCTCGGCCTCCTGAATAGCTGGGATTACAGGCACCTGCCACCATGCCTGGCTAATTTATTTTTTATTTTTTTATTTTTTGCTTTTATTTTTTGAGATGGAATTTCACTCTTGTTGCCCCGGCTGGAGTGCAATGGCACGATCTCGGCCCACTGCAACCTCCACCTCCCAGGTTCAAGCGATTCTTCTGCCTCAGCCTCCCAAGTAGCTGGGATTATAGTCATGTGCCACCACGCCTGGCTAATTTTGTATTTTTAGTAGAGATAGGTTTCTCCATGTTGGTTAAGCTGGTCTTGAACTCCCGACCTCGGGTGATCCACCCACCTCGGCCACCCAAAGTGCTGGGATTATAGGCATGAGCCACTGTGCCCGGCCACATTATATATTTTTTATGTTAGAGTTAATTGACAAATGTTTTTGATAAGGATTTTTGTGTGTATATTCATATGGAATATTGATTTATAATTTTTTTACTTGAAATTTTCTTAGAAGTTTTTGATATCTTCCAAGAAAAGTGATATATTGTCTTTATAAAATAAATAGGAAAGTTGTCTCTTCTCCTCTATTTTTCTTAAGGAGTTTGTGTAACATTGCTCTTATTTCTTTCTTAAATGCCTGATAGTATTTACTAAGGGGGTATGGATATGGGTTTTTTAATTTTTTTATTGGAAAGTTTTTAATGACTTTATTAATTTCTTTAACAAATATGAGTCTTTAGTCTTGCCAATTTCTTCTCTTGCCAATTTTTTCTCTTGTCAGTTTTGTTATCATGTATTTTTTGAAAATTTGTCCATTTCTTTACTAATTTGTAAAATGTAAATGTTAATAATTTTCCTTATTATAATATTAATGTCCATAAGATCTGTGTCAATGTCACTTCTTTTATTTGGAAAAGAAAACAAATTTTGGCTTCTTTTTTTTTCTCTGCCAATTTTGCTAGGTATTTATCAACCTAGTTAATCTTTTCAAATAACCTACTTTGCCTTGGATGCTTTTCTTAACAATTTTTTTTTATACTTTAAGTTCTGAGTACATGTGCAGATCTTGCAGGATTATTGCATAGGTATACACGTGCCGTGGTGGTTTACTGCCTCCATCGCCCTGTCACCTACATCAGGCATTTCTCCTAGTGTTATAAAGATGTTCTTCAAAACCAATGAGAATGAAGACACAATGTACCAGAATCTTTGGGACACATTTAAAGCAGTGTCTAGAGGGAAATTTATAGCTTTTCTTAAATTTTTGTTCATTTTCTGTGTTAAGTCCTTGTCTATTCTTTTTTCACTTGTATTTGCTTGGATTCTATTTCTGGCTGCTAAAAGTGGAAGCTTAAGTTATTGATCTTAAACATTTCATTCTTTCTAAAATAAAAATTTAATACTATGTATTTCATATATCATAATTTCATAAGTCAAATATTTTTCTATTGTTTTTAGTTCTTCTTTGACCTATGAGCTATTTAGAAGTGTGTGGTTTAATTTTCCAATAATAAGGCATTTTCCAGATACTATTTTGTTACTGATTTCTAACTTAATTCCACTATGGTCAGAAAACAAACCCTCTATTATTTCAATCTGTGGAAAATGGATACTTGTTTTATCTTCACATGTGATCTATATTGGTAAATATTCCATGTGTACTTAAGAGCACATAATAAACCCTGGCTGGATGTAAGTTCTACAAATATAAAGTAAATCGAGTGGTTAAAATGTTTTTGGAATATTCTATATGCTTACTGATTTTTTTGTATTTTTTATATCCTTACTGATTTTTTTGTTTGCTTACTATAACTGTGAGAAGAATGTTAACATTTCTAACAATGATTGTGATCTTGTTTATTGTTTTGTATTTTTGTTATTTTTCCTTTGTGTACTCTTAAACTTCATTACTTAGCATATACAGATTTTGGATTGTTATGTTTTCTAGAGGAATTTAGCTTCTCATATTTGTTAAATGTCTCTTTTCATTTCTGATAATTTCTCTCTTTTCTTGAAGTCTACATTCTTTGCTGTTGATATAGACATACCAGTTTTCTTATGCCTCATCCTTTTGTGGTATATCTTTTAATTTTAATGAAAGATTTTAATAAACAGCATGTGATAAGATTTTGCTGTTTACTCAGTCTGATAATCTTTTAATTTGGAGTGTTTAGCCCATTTTAATTTACTATAAATTCTCATTTGGTTGGATTAGGTCTACCATTTTCCTACTTGCTTGGCATTTGTTCTGTATTTTCATAGTTTATTCATTTTTTCTTTTTGTTCCTTTTTAGGGATTGTTGAGTATTTTTAGAATTTCATTTTATTGTCTCTCTTGGATTTTGTATTTCATTTTTTTAAGATATAGTGTCTTGCTACATTGCCCAGGCTGATCTCAAAATTCTGGCCTTAAATGATTCTGTTGCCTTAGACTCCTGAGTAGCTGGGATTGTAGATGTGGGCCACCACACCCAGCTCTCTTGCCTTTTGCTTGTACTTCTCTGCTTTTTCTTTTTCCTAGTGAATACTCTAAGTATTGTAATATTCATATTGTCATTATCCACCTTTAACTGATATTTTGCCACTTCATATACATTGCAAACTTATAAGAATAGAATTTCATTCATTGCTTTCCCTTCTTTGTGCTACTATTGTCCTATTGTCATATATTTTTCTTCTACATATATTAAAAACCTCATAGTACATTGTTATTGTTTTTATTTTAAGCAATCATCTTTGCTTTAACATCTTATTTTGAAATACTTTTAGTCTTATAGAATAATTGCAAAGAATACAGAAGGGTTCCATATATTCTTCACTCAGCTTCTCTAATGTTATCATTTTACACAATCATGGTACAATTATCAAAACAAGGAAATGAACATTTATACAATATATTAACTTAATTATAGTGTTGATTTGGATTTCCCCAGTTTTTCCACTAATGTTACTTTTCTACTCCAGGATCCAGTACAGAATACAACTTTACATTCAGTTGTCAGGTGTTCTTAGTCTCCTCTAATCTGGAAAAAAATCTTAGTCTTTTATTGTTTTTCATTGTCTTAACACAATCTTTTTTTAATTTAAAATTTTTATGGTACACAATAGTTATATATATATATATATATATATATATATATATATATATATTTACAGGTTACATGAGATATTTTTATACAGGCATACAATGTACAATAATCACATTAGGGTAATAGGGCATCCATCACCTCAAGCATTAATCCTTTATGTTGTAAACAATTCAGTTATACTCTTTTAGTTATTTTTAAATGAACAATTAAATTTTTTTTTACTGTAGCCACCCTGTTGTGCTAGCAAATACTAGGTCATATTTATTTATTTATTTTTGCCTTACCCCTTTGAAGTGTACTGGCAAGGTATTTTGTTTGGACCTATGTGGTGTTTTCTCATCAATCAAACTGAGATTATGAATATATGGGAGGAAAAGCACAAAAATGATGGGCCCTTCTTATCACTTCATATTCTGGATAAATGATATCAGAGTGTCTTATTCCTGGTGTTAAGCTTGATCACTTGGTTAAGGCAGTGTCAGCTAGCTTTATTCATTGAAAAGTTACTATTTCCCTGTTTCCATTCTCTACTTTTTAAAAAAATAAGTCACTAAATCTAGCCCAAACTAAAAAAGAATCAAGCTCCATATCCCGAAGAGAGGAGTGTCAAAATATTTGTGGCAACAAATTAAAACTACTATGGTAATTAATAATATTTTGGGAAAATATTTTGATGCTATACAAGGATTCTGTTTCTCCTTAAAGTCATGCCCAATAATTTAAGCGTCCATCAGTGGATCTTACCTTAACCGATTATTATCAGTACTTTAACGATAATTTTCTGTTTCTCAACAGCAGACACACACACACACACACACACACACACACACACACACATACACACACACACACACACACACACACACACACACACACACATGGGAAGAGAGAAGAGAGAGAGAGATTTTTCTGTAATAAAGAGTTGTCTCTTTTTTCTATTTATTTATTTAATCATTTATTTATATCAGTTTGGATTCATGGATATTTATCTTACTCTTTGAATTATAATTCATTACTATCATTGCTTACTTAGTTTATTTAATTTGTACAGCTTTGGCCATTGGGAGACCTGCTCAGTTGGCTCCTATATACTTTTGATATGACCACTTTGTTTTAAGCATTTCCTTGCTGTGTAACCACAGAAGATGCTTCAGGGTCATGTATTTTTCCTACCCCACTCCTAGAATTCCTGCTTCCTTTTGTTGGAAATGGTATTTAGAAATCAAAATCTGGGTGCTAGCTGCTATTGGGATATCACTCTTCTAGTCCTCTGAGAAGACATAGCTAGAAAATGTATGTATCTACGAGGATATATAGTAAAATTTAAAAAATTAATTCATAGTAACACTGATACCTCAAGACTTATCCTAGCAGTTTCCCCTATTGCTTATTTATAACTTCTTTCTCTGACTGTGAGAAACTTAGTATTTACAATATATTTTCTTGTTTATTCAGAGCATGCATGTAAGTTAGTTTCGGAATTACTAATCTGTACCATCGTGAGAAAAAAGTTACCAACTAGATTTTAGTGTTAGTCTATAGTTCTTGTTTCTTCAGGCTTAAAATATCTACTCAAACTACTGTTTTCCTAAATGTTTTAGATTAGACCCTTTCTTCTCTACTTGAGTGTGATCATGTCAAACATTTGTAAGATAGTTGGCTTCATTTGTCACAATCTCCATTCCATCTTGTGTTTCCTGACATTGGGGTAGTTACTTTAAAATTTGTATACCTTTAAAATCATACGTTGTGTTGTATGGTTCTATAGTCTCTGACAAAGACAGAGTTGTTCCACTTCAGTATCAAACAAAATTATCTACCACTTCAGTATCAAACAAAATTGTTCCACCTCCCCACAAATTATCTTGTGCTGTCTCTTTATCGTCAACTCCTTCCCACAGTCTTACCCTCAGCAACCTGTTTTTCATACCTATAGTTTTTCCTTTCTAGAATGTCATACACACAGAATTGTACAATATGTAGCCTTTTGGATCTACCTTCTTTGACTTAACAAAATGCATTTCAGATTCATCCATGTCATTGTGTGAGTCAATAATTTCCTACTTTTTATTGCTGAAGAGTATTCCATTGTGTAGATGTACCATAGGTTGTTTATCTGTTTACCTGGTGAGAAATATGTGATTGTGTGTCTACTTTTCACAATTATAAATAACTACTAAAAACTATTCTCAACAAGTTTTTGTGTGAATATAAGATTTTGATTCACTAGGGCGAATACATAGAAGTACGACTGGTAGGTCAAATGTTAAGTGTATGTTTAATTTTATAAGAAACTACTAACGTGTTTTCCAAAGTGGTTGTATCATTTTGTGTTTTTATCAATGATGTATAAGAGTTGCAGTTGTCCTGCATCCTTGCCAGCCATTGTTATTGTCAGATTTTGTTTGATTTTTATTTTCTGTCTTTCTGATAGTTATCTCTAATAGTTTGTAGTTTTACATTTTTATTACACTAATAACTAATAATGTTTAATGTCTTTTCAGGTACTTATTTGCTATCTGTATATCTTCATTAGTGAAGCATCTGCTCAGGTCTTTTACCAATTTTTCATTTGAGTTGTTTGTTTTCTTATTGTTGAGTGCAAGAATTCTTTATAGGTTATAAATAGAGTTTTTTGCATCATATTTTTATTTTTATTTGCAAATGTTTTCTCCAAGTTTATCACTTTTCTTTTAAGAGTGCCTTAACAAGAGCAATAGTTTTAGATTTTGGTTTGGTTTAACAGCTTTAAATTTTGATTTGTCTTGAAATTGGGTAGTGTCAGTTCTCTAACATTGTTCTTTTATGGGAACTGTTTTGGCTATTCTTTTTTTTTTTTTTTTGTCTTTGTTTATATATTTTAGAATAATCTTGTTAATATCTACCAAAAAGATAGCTGATGTTTTTCTTGGGATAGTACTGACTTAGAAATCAAATTGGGGATCGTGTTGGTTGCAGCATTCCCTTTTCTTTTTAATGTCCGTGGGATCAGTGTGATTTCTCCCCTTTCCTTACTGTTGTTTTGTGTCCTCTTTCCTTGTCTCCACTGCTTTGTCTCTCTCACATCAGTTTGGGTAGAGGCCTGTCAATTATATTGGTTTTTCCATATTGTATGTGGTTGATTTTCCTTATTTTTATAATTTCAGTTTCATTGATATCTGCTCCAATCTTTCTTTTCTTCTTCTTCCTTTAAGTTCTCTCTTTCATTCCCTCTCTTTGTCTCAATATATCCACTCACCTCTTTTAAGCTGAAAGATTAGGTTACTGCTTTGAGACATTGTTCCTTGCCTAATATAATAAATTCATACTAAAATTTCTCTTTCAGCATTGCTTTAGCTGCGTCTTGCTCATTTTGATATGTTGCATTTTCATTTAGTTAAAAATAGTTTAAATTTTTCCTTAAGACTGCCCTTCAGCCCATGATTTATTTATAAATGCTGTCATGGTCCAGTAACACCCTTTGTACAAATTTTATTCTTTGAAATGTATGGCTTAATATAAATAATGCTCTATGTACACTTAAAAAGAATGTGTATTCTGTTGCAGTTGGGAGGAGAGTGTTATAAATGTCGGTTAGGTCAAGTTAGTTAATTGTGCTTTGCAGATCATATATATCATTATTGGTCTTCTGCTTACTTGTTTTCTCAAAGACTGCAACAAGAGGGTTGGCATTTCCAACTATAATAATGAATTTGCTTATTTCTTCTTTAAGTTTTATCAGTTTTTACCTCAAATACTTTTAAAGTTTTGTTTGTTGTTTTTGGAACATACGCATGCAGGTTTATTTCTTCTCAGAGAATTGATTCCTTTGTCATTATGTAATTTCTCTCTTGATCCCTGAAAGTATTCTAGTCCTGAAGTCTATTTTGTCATATTAATATAGTTACTCCGAGTTTGCTAAGTGTTTTTATGGTACATCTTTCTTCATAGTTTTATTTTAACCTACCTGTATCATTACAGTGGGTTACTTGTAAACAGCAAGTAATTGGGTCTTGCCTTTCTATTGCCTTATGTTTGACCATCTCTGACTTCTAAACGGTTTGTTTAGACATATTGCATTTAAAGGGATTGTTGGTATGTTTGGATTAAAATCTGTCATATTGATAGCTGATTTTTATTTTTCTCTGTTTATATGTTTTTCTTCTCATTTTTCTGCTTTCTCTTGGTTGAGTTGAAGCTAAGTTATTATTCCATTTTTAATAATAATAATAATTTAGTTGAAGCTGTTATTATTACTAATAATAACTTAGTTGAAGCTATGATTAGTATTAATAATAACTTAGTTGTTAATAATAATATTATTATATAATAACTTAGTTGAAGCTGTTATTATTATTAATAATAACTTAGTTGAAGCTAAGTTATTATTCCATTATCACTTTTATTGGCTTATTTATATACTTTTAAAAAACATACTTTGATTGTTGACCCAAGGCTTATAATATTCATCTTTAATAAATCATAGACTACCTTCAAATAATACTATTCTACTTCCGAAGTAGTGTAAGAATCGTACATAGTGTATTCCCAATTCTTCCTTCCCAGCCTTTGTGCTATATGTTATTTTTAAATCTAGGGTGTGTCTCAGGAATCCATCATGTGTATATTAGCTCCCTAGGTGATTCTAAAGAGCAGCCATAGTTGAGACTCACAGGATCTTTTTAGGGAGCTTCCTAGCATGACCTGGAAATTACACAAATAGAAAAGAGGCAGCAGTGTCAAATTAGCATGAAAGTTTAAATTGGATCAAAATAACTTGATGATGAAACCTGAAAATTTTTCATATGCATGCCAAAGGAAAACAATTTTTTTGCTTTGAGTTTTGCCCAGTAGGACTTGTAACTGTTACAGAGGCAAGACTATTCATTTGTGATAAATAGAAATTAACTAATTGATAAAGAAAGAACCCCAGAGTCCTTACTATGGGCCATTCATGAGTGCCGCAGTGTTGAACAGGACAGACTGACACTTGCCTTCACCAGTCTAGTTGCCCCCAAGGACCTTCTAGTTTTCTTGACTTGGGTCTCTTTGCACCTTCCATAGTCTCTGGCCCAGCTCAGGGTCCCCATCGTAGCTCTGCAGCTTCTTTCCTTTCCTCCTGCTTCTTTCATTCCCTGTCTCCTCCCATCGCAGTAGGGGGTTGACTCATGGAAAATCTGGTCATAGGAATCCCCAGGAAGGCAGAGTCCCAATTAGGGGAAAGAGGCTTCCTTTATTTTAACACAAACCCAGGAAAAAGTTGGCACATTCTGTGACAGTATTCTGGCTTTCTAGTTTCTTCTTAGTTTACTGTCCTTGCTACCTCTTCTCCAATTTGTAAGGAAATAGCTTCATGAAATTGGTTGAAACATGACTAACTTTTGTGCTAACTACTTACCCTCAACACACTTCTTTTTCTTTTTCTCTACTAAGGGTATCAAGTCTGGTTATAGGGCCGATCTCCTAACTTTCCATGAATGCAGGCTGCCAGTCAACTGGTTTCAAGGTTCAGGGTCTGGGTAAGTGGAGGTTTGACTGGTTAGATGTTTATTCAATGCATTCGATTCTACTCAAGTGCAAGGAGAGTATACATCTTTAGGTGTACAGGTCTGGAGTTAGGTGAGCAGGAAGCGGACAGTTTCAAAACGATTCTGAGTTCAAATTCCAGGCTCTCCACTTACCATTCATATGAGCAACCACTTAAATTGTCTGGATATGCATTCCCTCATTAGAAACAGAGCATGAGGCCTGGTGCAGTGGTTCATGCCTATAATCTCAGCACTTTGGGAGGCCGAGGCAAGTGGATTACTTGAAGCCAGGAGTTTGAGACCAGCCTGACCAACATGGTGAAACCCCATCTCTGCTAAAAATACAAAAAAATTAGTCTTGTGTAGTGGTGGGTGCCTGGAATCTCAGCTACTCAGTAGGCTGAGGCAGGAGAATCGCTTAAACTCAGGAGTCAGAGGTTGCAGTGAGATCATGCCATTGCACTCCAGCCTGGGTTACAAGAGCAAAACTATGAAAAAAAAAAAAAAAGAAAGAAAGAAAAGGAAAGGGAGAGAAAGAGAAAGAAAGAAAGAAAGAAAGAAAGAAAGAAAGAGAAACAGCATGAATGTCAGTACAGGTATATCTCAGAGACATTGCAGTTTGGTTCTAGACCACTGCAATAAAGTGAATATCGCAATAACACAAGTCACATTTTTTTTTGTTTCCCACTGTATATAAAAGTTATATTTACACTATACTGCAGCCTAAGTGTGCAACATCATTACGTCTAGAAATATACATACCTTTGTTAAAAATACTTTATGCTAAAAAATGCTAATGACATCTGAGACTTCAGTGAGTTAATGTTTTTGCTGGTAGAGGGTCTTGACTTGATGTTGATAGGTACTTACTGATCAGGTTGGTAATTGCTGAAAGTTGGGGTGGCTGTGGCAATGTCTTAAGATAACAGTCAAGTTTGCTGCATCAGTTGACTCTTCCTTTCATGAAACATTTTTCTATAGCGTGTGATACTGTTTGGTAGCATTTTACCCACAGCAGAACTTTTTTCCAAAATTGAAGTCGATCCTCTCAAACCATGCTGCTGCTTTATCAATAAGTTTACATGATATTTTAAATCCTTTCTTGTTGTTTCAACAATATTCACAGCATTTTCACCAGGAGTAGATTACATCTCAAGAAACCACTTTATTTGCTCATCCATGAGAAGCAACTCCTCATCTGTGAAAGTTTTATCATGAGATTACAGCAATTCAGTCACACCTTCAAGCTCCACTTCCAATTCTCATTCTCTTGTTGTTTCCACCACATCAGTAACTTCCTCCACTGAAGTCTTGAACCCCTCAAAGTCATCTTGGAACATCAGCTTCTTCCAAACTCCTGCTGATGTTGATATTTTGACCTCCTCCCATGAATCACAAATGTTCTTAATGGTCTTTAGAATGGTGAATTTTTTCCAGAAGGTTTTCAATTTACTTTGCCCAGGTCCATAAGAGGAATCACTATCTGTGACAGCCATAGCCTTATGAAATGTGTTTATTAAATAATAAGATTTGAAAGTCAAAATTACTCTTTGGTCCATGGGCTACAGAATGGTTGTTGTATTAGCAGGCATGAAAACAACATGCATCTCCTTGTGCATCTCCCTCAGAGCTCCTGGATGACCAGGTGCACTGTCAATGAGCAGTAACATTTTGAAAAAAATCCTTATTTCTGAGCAGTAGGTCTCAACCACAGGTTTAAAATATTCAGTAAACTATGTTGTAAACAGATGTGCTATCAACTGTGTGCTGTAGTTCCATTTCTAGAGCATAGGCAGAGTAAATTCAGCATAATTCTTAATGACCTTAGGATTTTTGAAATAGTAAATGAGCATTGGCTTCAACTTAAAGCCACTGGCAGCATTAGCCCCTAACAAGAGATTCTGTCTGTTCTTTGAAGTTTTGAAGCAGGTACTGATGAAAGTCCTAGATGGCAATGTCTTCCAAGGCTGTTTCACCTACATTGAAAATATGTTGTTGAGTGTAGCCATCATAATCACTGATCTTAGCTAGATCTTCTGAATAACTTGCCACTTAAGGGGTAGCTTCCACATCAGCACTTGCTGCTTCACCTTGCACTTTTGTGCTATAGACATGGTGTCTTTCTTTAAAATTCAAAAACCAGTTTAACTAGCCTCAAACTTTTCTTCTGTAGCTTCCTCACTTCTCTCAGCATTGATAGAATTGAAGAGAGTTATAACCTTGTTCTGGATTAGGCTTTGGCTTAAGGGAATGTTGTGATTGGTTTAATCTTCCATCCAGACCACTTAAACTTTTTCCATATCAGCAAAAGTCTCTTGTTTTCTTATCATTTGTATGTTCACTGGAGTAGCACTTTTAATTTCCTTCAAGAAGTTTCCCTTTGCATTCACAACTTGGTTAACTTTTTGGAACAAGAGGCCTAACTTTCAACCTATCTCAGTTTTCAGCATGCCTTCCTCACTGGGCTTAATTATTTCTAGGTTTTTTTTTTAAAGCATTTCTAGCTTTTGATTTAGAAAGACATGCTACTCTTCCTTTCACTTGAACACTCAGAGGCCACTGTAGCATTATTGGCCTAATTTCGACATAGTTGTGTCTCAGGGAATAGAGAGGCCTGAGGAGAGGGAGAGAGATGGGAGAATGATAGGCCAGGGTAACAGTTAGCACACACACAATATTTACCAGTTAACTTCACTATCTTATGTGAGTTCGGTTTGTAACCCCCCCAAAAGAATTACAATAGTAACATCAAAGATAGTGATCACCATAACAGATATAATAATAATGAAAAAGTTTGAAATATTCTGAGAATTACCAAAATGTCACAGAGACACCAAGTGAGCATGTGCAGTTGGAGAAAGGGCTCCAATAGACTTACTCAATACAGGGTTACCACAAGCCTTGAATTTTTAAAAAGTGTAGTATCTGCAAAATGCAATTGGATGAGGTTATTTCTATACCTACTTTGGTTTGTCCACGGATTAAATGAATTAATACATGAAAGGGGCCTAGGACATGGCCTGGTATATCCTACATGCTCTAGTGTGGCAGCAAAGAGCAGGCCCTCTGTGACCCTACTTTTGGGGACCTAATCCTGATCTTACCATTCACTAAATGTATAACTTGGAGAAAACTGCTGACATCCTGTGCCTCAGTTTCCCCATCTATAAAATAGAAATACTAATACCTGACTTAGAGGGTTATTACAAGAATTAATGAGTGAATATTTGAACATGCGTAGATTAGGGTCTGGAGGATAATAAATGCCCGATAAATGTTAGTCGCTATTGCCATCCCCCCAGGACTCCTCAAACTTTCTATCCCCCTATCCTATCAGTTGCCACATTGTGATGATTTTTCCTCCTACACTGAAATTACTCAAAGCCTTACTTCTTTGTCATCTCTCCCAGACCATCCCTGGTTGCACACTCCCACCCCATTCCGCCTGACCCTCATCAAATCCATTCTCCAGGAATCACCAGCCCCCTGCCTGAAATGAAGTCTGAATTCCTACTTGCCAGCTGCTGCCCTCCTAGGTCCCGCCAGCATCTTCTGTACTGGGTTATGTTAGTTTGTTCTTTTGCTGCCACAAAGAACTACCAGAGGTTGGGTGATTTATGAAAAAAAGAGGTTTAATTGACTCATAGTTCTACAGGCTTAACAGGAAGCATGACTGAGAGTCTTCAGGAAACTTACAGTCATGGTGGAAGGCAAAGGGGAAGCAAGCAGCTTCTTCACATGGCAGCAAGAGAGAAAGGGAACAAAGGGGGAAGTGCCACATACTTTCAACCAACCAGATCTTGTGAGAACTCACTCGCTATCATGAGAATAGCAAGGAGGAAGTCCACCCCCATGATTCAGTCACCTCCCACCAGGCCCCTCCCCTGGCATGTGGGGATTACAATTTGAGATGAGATTTGGGTGGGGACACAGAACCAAATCAAATCATGAGTCAAACTCAAGCTCCCACTTATGGCCCTGGGGTGCCTTCCATCTGCCTGGCCTTCCCACCTCCACCCTCCCCCCACTCTCTGCCCTCTACTGAGGCCTCCACACCCATCCTGTGCTCCTGCTGTGGCCTTTCTTAAAGACCTCTTCTCCCCTCACACTCTTGCTTCCCTTACCTGATAAGTTAATGCTTATCTTTTGAGACCCAGTTCAGATTGCCAACTTCTCTAAGACACTCTCACAGAGCCCCTTGTGGAATAAGGAGCCCCCATATAAGTTTGCTGGAGCAGCAGCCTGTGCCCTCTTGTCATTGCATTGTAACTTTTGGTTTGTGATTGTAAATTCTGTGAGCACAGAAGTTGTGGATCCGTAATTTGGTATCATCACACCTAGTAGCATCTGGCTGTCTGCATAGGTTGCTTCACCTGATTAAATGAAATTGCCTTGTGTAATTATATCACACTTGGCTGTGGGGTTGGTTGAAATTTTGCTTTTAAATCATTTGATTGTCTTTGAAACATAGATTTCTGAAGGGTCCATCAGGTAACTGGCCAAGGAAGCTGGGAGCTAATATCTCCCTTTGTAATAATCTAGTGGGATTTGCTGCAGGGATGAATTTCCTAGCTTACGAAATGACTAACAATTTTAAAAAATCAATATTTGCAATGCACCTGCCAAAGTGAGTATTTTAGGGTCTGCCTCTCCTCTTTATTGCAGGCCAAATGGGCAGCTCAAGTAGTCCAGGTTGGATCCCAGGCAGGGAGGGGCCACAGCACTGTCTGTGCTGCTGCCTTTCAACTGGATTCACTTTTCCTTTTGAGAAATCTCCATTTACCCAATACCTGTACGGGTAAAATTAAGAAAATAGTTAACACATATTAAAGTGCTTACCATTAATCAGCACTGTCCTAATATTTCATGTGTAGTAACTCATTTAATGTCTCAAGACAAATCAATAGGGCAGAGATTTTTTTCTCTTTGTTTTTTGATTGATGTTTAAATAGCACCTGGAATGGTGCCTTACATAAAGTTAGACTTTATGAATATTTGTTGAATAAATGAATGAGTGTAATAACCCTTCACAATTTGCAGAAACACACCAAGTCTTCTCTTTGTCAAAAAATGAAGTTCAGCATAGTTAAGCACCTGAGACATTACTCATCAAATGGACACTGCAATTTGTGCACTAGATTTTTTAAAAAATATGATTCTAATAGCTTATTGACAAAAAGTCTTGTTTGGTCTTTTTATGCAAAATAAACTTTGATAAATAGAATCCTACCATCTCATTGACTTTATAGTTTCAGATATATTGTGGTATTTCTCATGAATCTTACCATGATGGTAGGTTCTTGATATTGTTTGGATGTGTCCCCACCCAAATCTCATCTTGAACTGTAGCTCCCATAATTCCCATATGTTGTAGGAGTGATCCAGTGGGAGATAATTGAATCATGGGGGCAGTTTCCCCCATACTGTTCCTATGGTAGTGCATAAGTCTCACAAGATCTAATAGTTTTATAATGGGAAACCCCTTTCACTTGTCTTCCATTCTCTTGTTACCTGCCACCATGTAAGATATGCTTTTCACCTTCTGCCATGATTGTGAGGCCTCCCCAGTCACATGGAACTGTGAATCCATTAAACCTGTTTTTCTTTATAAATTACCTAGTCTTGGGTATGTCTTTATCAGTGGCATGAAAATTGACTAGTAGAGTAAATTGATACCAATAGAATGTTGTGCTGCTGTAAACACATCCAATGACTATGGAACTGGGTAACAGGCAGAGGGTGGAACAGTTTGGAAAGCTCAGAAGAAGAAAGGAAAATGGGGAAAAGTTTGGAACCTAGAGACTTCTTAAAAAGCTTTGACAACATGCTAATAATGATACAGACAATGAAATCCAGGCTGAGGTGGACTCAGATGGAGATGAGGAATTTACTGGGAAGTGAAGTAAAGGTGACTCTTTCTATGTTTTAGCAAAGAGACTGGTGGCATTTTGCCCCTGCCCTAAAGATTTGTAGAACTTTGAACTTGAGGGAGATGATTTAGGGTATCTAGCAGAAGAAATTTCTAAGCAGCAAAGCATTCAAGATGTGATTTGGGTGCTATTAAGAGCACTCTGTTTTAAAAAGGGAAACAGTAAAATTGTTCAGAAAATTTACAGCCTGAAGATGCTATAGAAAAGAAAAACTCATTTTCTGAGGAGAAATTCAAGCCTGCTGCAGAAATTTGCATAAGTAATGAGGAACCAAATACTAATCCCCGAGACAATGGGGAAAATGTTTCCAGACTATGTCAGAGACCTTTGCAGCAGCCCCTCCCATCACAAGCTGGGAGGCCTAGGAGGAAAAAATGGTTTCATGGGCCAGGCTCAGGGTCCTCCTGCTGTGTGCAGTCTAGGGACTTTGTGCCCTGCATCCCAGCTGCTCTAGCCATGGCTAAAAAGGGCCAAGGTACATCTGGAGGCATGGCTTCAAAGAGTGTAAGCCCTAAGCCTTGGCTGCTTCCATGTGGTGTTGAGCCTGCAGGTGCACAGAACTCAAGAATTGAGGTTTGGGAACCTCTGCCTAGATTTCAGAGGATGTATGGAAATGTCTGGATGTCCAGACATAAGTTTGCTGCAGGGGCGGGGCCCTCATGGAGAACCTTTGCTAGGCTAGTGTGAAAGGGAAATGTGGGGTTGAAGCCCCTACACAGAGTCCCCACTGGGATACTGCCTAGTGGAGCTTTGAGAAGTGGGCCACCATCCTCCAGACACTGTAATGGTAGATCCACTGACAGCTTACACCATGTACCTGGAAAAGCCACACTCACTGCCAGCCTGTGAAAGCAGCTGGGAGTAGGGGCTGTACTGTGCAAAGCCAGAGGGGTGGAGCTGCCAAAGACCATGGGAACCCACCTCTTCCATCAGTGTGACCTGGATATGAGACACAAAAGTCAAAGGAGACCATTCTGGAGCTTTAAGATTTGACTGCCCCACTGGATTTTGAATTTGCATGGGACCCGTAGCCTCTTTGTTTTAGCCAATTTCTCCCATTTGGAGCAGCTGTATTTACCCAATGCCTGTACCCCCATTGTATCTAGGAAGTAACTCACTTGCTTTTGATTTTACAGGCTCATAGGCAGAAGGGACTTGCTTTGACTTGCTTTGTCTGAGATGAGACTTTGGACTGTGAACTTTTGAGTTAATGCTGAAATGACTCTAGACTTTATGGGACTGTTGGGAAGGCATGATCAGTTTTTAAATGCGAGGACATGAGACTTGGGAGGGGCCAAGAGTGGAATGATACGGTTTGGCTATGTACCCAACTAAATCTCATCTTGAATTATAGCTCTCATAATTCCCACATGTTATGGGAGGGACTCAGTGGGGGCTAATTGAATCATGGGGGTGGTTTTCCCCGTACTGTTCTTGTGGTAGTGAGACGTATTCACTACCACAAGAACAGTACGGGGAAAACCACCCCCATGAGATCTGATTGTTTTATAAGGGGTTTCCCCTTTCACTTGGGTTTCATTCTCTCTTGCCTGCTACCATGTAAAACGTGCCTTTTGCCTTCCACCATGATTGTGAGTCCATCCCAGCTATGTGAAACTGTGAGTCCATTAAACTTCTTTGCTTTATAAATTACCCAGTCTCAGGTATGTCTTTATCAGCAGCGTAAAAACAGACTAATACATTTCTAATACTTTGTTTAACCTGTTCTCTGAGGGGATGCAACCCATAAACAAGTACCTTTCATTTCTTGAGACATCACCTATTAAATAAACATGTTTAGAAATGAGAAATAATTTTGCCTCAAGAATTTCTATTTCCTAATTTGTCTTTTGGGCCACCATGGGTTTCTTATATCAGAATTTCCTAAGACATGATCCTCCTGTACTCTAAAACACACTGAACATGGAAGACTTCCCAGACTCCTTTGTTAAGCAAATATAAGGGCACAACAAAGAGCAAGAGCCACTGGTACACCTCTCCACCTGGCAGTTGGAAGCTTGTCTGCGGTCTCTCACAATCCTTTTCTTAAAGACTATTTATTTCTTATTTCCCACCTATTTCCATCCCTGGGGGATGGGGAGAGATAGGTGTGTGTGAGACTGGAGAGATCAGTGGGGAATTATGTATACATTTTTTAAAATGCCCACTTCTGAGATTCTCTGAGGGTCATTGTATTATAGTCACAGCCCGGAGCATGGGTGATGATACTATAGCATAGATAAAAATGCCACAAACTCACGCCTGTAATCCCAGCACTTTGGGAGGCCAAGGCGAGTGGATCACGAGGTCAAGAGATTGAGACCATCTTGGTCAGCTGAAACCCTGTCTCTACTAAAAAATACAAAAAATTAGCTGGGTGTGGTGGCATGCACCTGTAGTTCCAGCTACTCGGGAGGCTGAGGCAGGAGAATTGCTTGATCCCGGGAGGCAGAGGTTGCAGTGAGCTGAGATCGTGCCACTGCACTCCAGCCTGGGGCCTGGCGACAGAGCGAGAAAAAAAAAAGCCACAAAGTTGCTTACGGCACTCACAGGAACATTATTTATAATGAAAAGAGCATGCTATTTAAGAATAGAGAGCCCTGGGTTTAAATTCTAGCTACCCTCATGCATGTGGGACCTTGACCGAGGTATGTTTACCTCAGTTGAACCTCAGTTTTCCCAACAACCCTATGAAACAGGAAATTATATTTCCATTTTACAGATGCAAATTCAAACCATAAGGAGATACCATTACATACACACTAGAATAACTAACATTTAAACACTATAAAGACCAATTTTTGGCAGGAATGTAGAACAACTAGAATTTTTATACACCGCTGGAAAGAACATAAAATTGCATAACCACTTTGGAAAATTATTTGGCAGTTTCTTAAAAAGTTCAAAATGCATCTACCATATGATTGAGACATTTTACTTCAATATATTTATTCAAGAAAAATGAAGACATGAATTTCCTCTAAGAATTGTATGTGAATTTTCACAACAGTTTTATCTGCAATAGTCCCAAACTGGAAACAACCAAAATGTTCATCAACAAGTCAATGCATAAATGAATATGATGAGTGCGTTACGTAGACTAGATTACTACTAGCAATAAAAAGCAACAACTACAAATACTTATTGTAATGTGGATGAATTTCAAAACAGCATGCTGATTGAAAGAAGCAAGACACAACACATAATCTGGAATTCCATTTACATAAAATACATCTCATCTATAGTATCAAAGAACAGATCAGTGATTGCCTTAGGGTGGGAGTAAAGAAAGGAATGGACTGCAAAAAGGCATGAGGCATTTTGTTCTGTAGCTTGATTGCGATACTATTCTCCTGAGTATGTATGATTGTCAAAACTCTTCAAGTGGTGCACTTTGAATGAATGTATCTTTGTTTTGTTATTCTTCAACCACGTTGATTAGGGAAAAATATAAGTTGTTTAAAGCAAAAATAGCAATGAGGTTTATAACACATGTAGAAGATCTGTGTCAATATCTTATATATAATATATATACATATCTTTATATATAAAATCTCAACAGTAGCAAAGTGGATGGGGGAGTGGAATTGAGGTATACTGTATTGTTGTAAGGTGCAGAATTTCCAGTGGAAGTGGAATTAAAAAGTTACAAATGCAAGAGGTATGTGAAACGTTTTTGTGTCTGGATAAAAGAAAATAATTTGGAACATGATCCTATGTGTGTAGACCAAAAGAAGAGGAGAGTTGAGCATAGCGCCCGCTTTTTGCTGGGTCAAGGGGTGCCTAGACAGATGTCAGTGTGAGTGGTGAGGCCTATAAATGAACTGGAAGAAAAGTAAACTTGGACAGAAAGCAAAGGAGAAGTTTTCTAAGGGGAAAATGATGTGGTGGAGACTCATGGTTGCAGGTGTGGTCATGATGCAGGGAGACAGTTTTGACAGACCCATCAGGACTTTGATAGACTTTGGAAGAGCAGGTTTAACCTTGAGGCCTACACCAGATGCCCACAAGCCTCTGCTGTTCCTCTGATTAGTATTTGCAGGTATAAATTGTTTGGTTATTTTTCTTCTGACCTATTTGTTTTTATATTTTAAGTGGGTTTCTTATATAAAGCATCTAGTTGAATCTTGATTTTTAAAAAATCATGTCTGACAATCTCCAAATTAAACAGTACTGTTTAAATCATTTGCACCCAATGTAACTATCAACAAACATTGAGTTTTAGAATATGAACCTGCAACTTCTTTTCTATTTATCCCGTATGTTCTTTGTTCCCTTTTCCCTTTGCTCCTGTCTTTCGTTGGCTGATTGAATAACTTTTAGTATTCCATTGTTAGTGTTTTAACTATGCCATTGTTACTTTTTAGTGACTATCTACAGTTTAAAATATACATCATTGACATGACATTCTTTCCTCAAATAGCGTTATAGCACTTCACTGATAATGCTCCCTCACACATGTGCTGGGTACACTGCCACTTCCATCACAGAAAATAATTTGGAACATGATCCTATGTGTGTAGACCCAAAAGAAGAGGAGAGTTGAGCATAGAGCCCACTTTTTTGCTGGATCAAAGGGTGCCTGGACAGGCGTCAGCGTGAATGGCGAGGCCTATAAATGGACTTAAAGAGAAGTAAACTTGGACAGAAAGCAAAGGAGAGAATGTTGCAGTGGAGACTTATGGTTGCTTTGTCCCGCAGGTATACTGGGGCCCTCCTGGATGAGGATATCTTCCAGGGAAAGGAGCTGGTCAGCAGTCGCTCGCTGCAGGCTCTGGTGGCAGGGCTGAAGGCCTACAGCACCTGGGAGAACATCCGTTGCCTGCAGGACTGCCGCAAGTGCACCGGAGGAATGGTGAGCCCCAAGGCCTGCGGGTCCCTACAATATGGGACACACTGGGGGAGCACTGTGGGGCAGGCAGAGAACATGCTTCAGAGTCTAATGGAAATCCCAACTAGCGGTGACTCCGGGTTCCTTCCTTACCAGCCTTGTAGTCTTGTGTGTCTCCGTCATATGGTGCTGACAGGACTGATAGAGCTCATGTTTGTAAACTGGCTGGCCCGTGGAGGCATGCAATATGTGTCATGAAACTTGATGGGGCAAAGATAGTCCACCAAAACTTGGTGGACAGAGTGGAAAAGGGCCACTGAAGGTTCAGACGATCAAAGCTCTGCTCCAATGTTTTAATCCCTTGGGGAAAACACAGGAAATGACCTCGAGGGTTTCCCACCCCTGATGAGGATGCAGCAGGCGGAACATTCAGAGACTTCCTGGTGTGCCCATAGCCCCAGTCTCAGAGTGGATTGTACGGTGAGAAGCACAAGGTGTGAGAAATCCCAATATGAACATTTGGGGGAGTTGAGAGGGGCTCTGAGAGCAGCTGGATTTGTGTGCAATTGTGAGAGCAGAGGCCCTACAGGACTCTGCAGGTCTCCGCACCCATGCAGAGGTCCAGAGCCCGTGACAAAGTGAACCCAAGTTGGGTGTCTGAGAACAGGGCAAGCAGCATGAGGCTGTGGGCCTGTGATGCAGTGGCACGGCAGGACTGCAGGACCCGCTGTGCCCTTCATTCCAGTGCGGGCCAGAGGCAGCAGCTCCTGGCACTCCAGACCACACCCCAGAAGAGAATGGGAGGAGGGAGGCCCTGTTGGCTTTCGGTCTGAAATTAATGCTGAACTTCATCAAATATTTGCCTAAAAACAGCACCTCTGAACATGAAGTGGAAGAGGAAGAGTTTTAGCCTCAGTAGAAAATGGATCAAGGGCAGCTGTAGAAAATAAAAGGGGAGGGATAAATTTCTGGAAAGCCAATTCCCTTAGTGTGGAGCTAACAGATTGTACAGAGGGGCAATGGTGAAGATGGGCTGAGCCTTCATAAGAGGCAGAGCCTTAGGGACTCTCCCATGTGATCCATGGTGTTTGTCCATCTGAAAGCCAGTGTGATCATTTCTTTTAGGTGGCTGAGTAAAGATGTGTCCCTGATGATGGTGGCAGGCGGGGCATGTCTGCTTCATTCCTCTGGGGATGTTGCGTGGGGTCCACATGGAAAAGAAAGGGAATGGAGAATAAAATAATAGCTGGCCTAGGGTGCAGCTGGCCAGGAACTGAGGTCCTCCAAGGTAGCTGGGGCAATGGCTCAATGTGACTGTCCTTAACTAAGGAGGGCCCTGCCAGGGGCTTGGTTTCCACCTGCATCTCCAGGAGATGGCTGTCCCTTCAATCAGCAGGCTGGCAGTAGCTGGGAACACAGCCCAGGGATTCAGGGGTAGAGTAAGAAGGTTAGGTCAGCAGGTGGGGGGTTCGATCTGAAGTGGCCCTGCAGGCAGGGGCAGCCCACAGAGTGGGGGATTGGGTCATTGCTGGGGGCCCTGAGCTCAGAAACTGTAGCCTTGACAAGTGACTCAGCCTGAGGGCTCGCTCAGAACCCCCTGCAGGCTCCTGGTCCTCTGGGCTCCCATGGCTCATTCCCTTTCTCATAGTTCATGGGTAGACAGGCCCAAGGTTCTCTTACCCCCAGGCCTTTATAGCCTCCCTGCACAGAGACCCTCCTGTGCCCCTCTTGTCATCCTAACCCTCGTCCCTCCATCCTGGCTCCAGTGCTCATTCTGGGAGGCCGTATTTCCCCAGGGTCAATGCTAAGCCCTGGCAGTGCCACCCAGAACAATCACCCTTGCCTGCTCTCTAGTGGTCTGGCCTGTCATGCTCACCTGTGCTGCCCAGGACCATCCAGCAGTGCAGAAATGACCCCACCCTGTTAGAGAAGACACAGTCCATGCTGGAATGCCAGCCCTCCGGGCATGCTGCCTCACAGAGCTCTGCACCTGGTAGCTCCTAAGCAACCTGGGGCAGAGGACCCTAAAAGGCAAATGTTGTGTCCTCTGCTCACAGTACTTCCGACACCGGATGTGTGGCTTCTCCATAACAAGCAGTTCTCTAATTCTCTGTGGACACTAACGGAGTGCTCTACAACAGTAGCTTTCAACCTTTTTGGCACCAGGGAATGGTTCTGTGGAAGACAATTTTTCCATGGGTGGTGTTGGGGGTCAGGGGGCAGGGTAGAGGGGATGGTTTCGGGATGAAACTATTCCACCTCAGATCATCAGGCATTAGATTCTCATAAAGAGTGCACAACCTAGATCCCTCACCTGTGCAGTTCACAATAGGGTTCACGCTCCCATGAGAATCTAATGGTGCTGCTGATCTGACAGGAGATGGAGCTCAGGCAGTGATACTTGCTCCTACCACTCACCTCTTGCTGTGTGGCCTGGTTCCTAACAGGCCACGGTCTGGTACGATCTGTGGCCTGGGGACTGGGGACCCCTGCTCTGCAGTTTAATTCATTCGGACACTGGCTACCTGGAGTACATGCAGACTCCACAGATTAAGGCCTCGGTTCCATAAGTCTTCCCCCAACTTTGGATGCTAGACACAAATAGTGGTTCTCCAGGTTACCCCCACTGGTTGTGTTATTATTGAGACAGGGTCTCACTGTCACCCAAGCTAGAGTACAGTGGCAGAATCACAGCTCACTGTAGCCTCAAACTCCTTGGCTCAAGCAGTCCTCCCTCCTCAGCCTCCCAAGTAGCTGGGACTACAGGTGATACCACTATATCTGGCTAATTTATTTTTGGTAGAGATGGGGATCTTAATATGTTGCCCAGGCTGGTCTCAAACTCCTGGCCTCAAGTCATCCTCCCAACACACCCTCCTAAAATGCTGGAATTACAGGTGTGAGACACTGTTCCTGGTCTACCCACAGTTTTGCCTAACTTGTCTGTAATTTAGGAATTCCCATGACCTTCTCCTTAGGTTCAATAATTTGCTATAACAGCTCACAGTACTCAGGGACACACTTAAATGTTTACCGGAAATAATTAAGGATACAGATAAACAGCCAGATAAAGATACATCAGCTGAGGTCCAGATAGGTTCTGAGCACAGGAGCTTCTATCCATGTGGAGTTGGTGTGCACCACCCCACCCAGTACAAGGACATGTTCACCAACCTGGAAGCTCTCTGAACCACATATTTTAGGGATTTTTAGAGAGGCTTCATCACATAGGCTTGATCACTTATTAACTCAATCTCTAACTCCCCTCTCCTTCCTGGAGGATGGCAGGGGTTTTCAGGGAGGGCATAAAAGCTCTGAGCTTCTAACCATGGCTTGGTATTTCTGATGACCAGCCCCCATCCTGAAGCTGTCCAGGTGCCCACTAGGAGTTGCCTTATTAGAACAAAAGATGCTCCAACACCCAGGAAATTCCAAGAGGTTTAGGAGCTCTGTGTCAGGAACCAGGATCAAAGAGCAAATTTAGAACCAAGAATGCTTCTAGCATCCCTCCGGAAATTACAAAAGTTTTAGGAGCTCTGTGCCAGGAACAAGGGATGAAACAAAATGTACATTTCTTATTAGATCACAATATCATGGTCCTGATCTCTGTCTTTGTTCCTTCCCTTCTCCTCCCCACCCCCAATCCACCTGACACCTAGCATGGGGATATTTGTAGAGACACAGATATTTGTTGAAAGAAAAGAATAAGCATCTTCTAGTTGTTTTAAGCTCATATGCACACACACAGCATATTTTTCAGGCTGGAACTCCCTGGGAGTGAAGTGTATACTTGAGTCTGGGGGTACTGAGAGGATACTGAAGACCATCTCTCTTTTTTTTTTTTGGCTTGTAGTACTAGGCAGATCTTACTTCAGAAAAAATGTATTTCAACACATATTTACTGTCTTTGAAGCCAGTAATCCTGGGCGTGACTTTGGGCCAGTTATTCCCACCCTGTGCCTCATTTTTTCCATACATAATATGGAGATAAGCCTTCCCTTTAGAGGTTGTGGGAGTTAAATTCTATGAGACTAAGAGCATAAAATGCTTAACACATGGACTCAGGAAGTAGGAGTTGATGTTTCCTTGATGTGCCCAGGCTGGGGATTTGGAGGAAAAAAGATGCCACATGGTCCCTATTGCTTGCCATCGTACAAGGTAGACAGGTGGTTGCAGAGCCCAGCACAACGAGACAGGCCCTGTGCAGCAGCAGAGGTACTCAGCGTGAAGTGGAGAGTCCCCAAGCAATGCCACTTGAGCAACTTAAAGAATGAGCAAGAGCCTTCCAGGTGGGGCTAGAGGACCTGCCAGGCAGGAGAACCTGAACACAGGATGAGGGTGTGGGAGTCTGTGGTGCACCGAGGGACGCCATGATGGGCATGGCTGGGTGTCAGTGAGGATGCAGGTGAGGAAAGGAATAAAGGGAAAAAGCAGGAACCAGACCTAGAGAAGGGGCTAACCCTGTCTGCACAGCTACCTGTAGCATGTATTCTTCGGTGCTGTCAGGCCCAGCACCACATAGTGCAGCTGATTGAGTACACAGAGGCTTAGCCTGCAGCACTGTAACATGATGCCTGGCACATACAGACACTTCACGTCAGCTATTCTCACTTATTGCCATTTTACAAATGAGTAAACTGAGGCTAGACCATGAGGGCAGTGAAGGCAGGGACCAAGTCCTTGATCACTACAGACTAAGTCTGACTGTTACGTGGACTATTCAGAAGGTAGTTGTGGACTGAGTGATGACCAGCTGACAGACAAATGGACAGATAAACTGATGGGCAGAGAGAATGAAAGAAAGAAAGAATGAATGAATAAATGTCCTGTGCATCTGTTTTATTTCTTACCCTTAGAACTTGGGATTAATCCACAAAACTTGGCCCGCTGATCTTTTCTTGCTTTCTTATTATTTTTTTTACCCTGAATGTTTTTTTTAAAAAAATATAGTTTTGTTACTTTTGGAGGGAGAAAGAACACTGGTTTTGCCTACAGACTACTCAGAAACAGAGCAATGATGATATTCATTAGCTCTAAAACCTGCATAACCTGTCTTGACAGCTTATTTATTAGGGACAAATTTTTATGTCAGTATATCTAGTTCAGGAGATGGGGGACTTGAGAAGAGGGGAGCATGAGAAATTATTATACAGTTTACCAAGATATGGGTGCATCTTGCACCTAATTTTTGCCGCTACTGTAAACATAGGCCTCTGTGAAATCCTTTTCCTCTCAACTGTTAACTTCAGTGTTTGTTACCGTTGCCTGAAGTGAGCCTCATTTGTGGAGGGCAGCTTCTTTGCTGAGCAAAGTCTATTTGAAATCACATTTACTGCAATATTTTTATCAATTACAAAAGTAATGCATATCTATGGTAGTAATTTTTGATAGGAAAAGCACAAAAAAGTAAATATATCCCAAAATTATGCTTCGCAGAGATGATTCTTACTGTCTGCAGTATATTCTTTCTGTGCAGTATGTGTGTGTGTGTGTTTGTGTATTTGAAATGTTATAAACTCCCCTCTTCACCTAAGACTTGATATGGATATTGCTTCAACTCTTTACTAGCACCTTACTTTGAAGTAAAATTTTCATAGCTGGTACCATTTATCTTGTAGGTGTACCATAATGCATTCAATCAATCTCTCCGCTTATGTCAAATTGTTTCATTATTATAAACAACACAATAGAAAACATTCTAGTACCTTGGTACCTAACTTATTTTTGCGCATACCTGGGATTGTTTTTTGGGAATCAAGTATTTAAATCAAGCCTGTCCAACCCATGACCCTCAGTCCTCATGTAGCCCAGGATTGCTTTGAATGCCGCCCAATGCAAATTCATAAACTTTCTTAAAACATTTGAGATCTTTTTGAATTTAAAAAAAATCTCATCAGCTATCATTAGTGTTTGTTTGTTTTATGTGTGGCCCAAGACAATTCTTCTTTGAGTATGGCCCAGGGAAGCCAAAAGATTGGACACCCCTGATTTAAATGATGAGTGGCATTGTCAATACAGGTTAAACCAAGGTCCATTCCCACCAGCAGCTGAACACCAGAATGCTTAATTAGTTTCTAGACAAGTGATTTTCAAATTCTTTTGACCCTAAGCCAAAGTAAAAGGTATGCTTTTCTTTATAAATCTTTACAACCCAGTATTTACAAACACACATATATGAAATTGAAAAAAGAAATTTTAGGAAACAGTACTGGCCTTACTATTGTGAGGCACTCTCATATTTTCTTATTTTGTGTCATTTTTTAAAAAGCAAGTCATGATACAGTAAACTGATTTCATGACCTGCTCATGTGTTGTAGCCTACTGTTTGCAAAACACAGCCCAGACTCACTGATCAAACAGAAAGGGTCTTGCTATATATAGTTGAGAGCTGCAGGTCATCAGAGTGTGTCTGTAGTGATCAAAAGAAGCTGGAGTTTCCAGAACATACATTTTCTAGTCCTGCTAGAAACCAAAATCTGGCTTCTGTTGAGACCAAAATATGATAACTTAGTTTTCACTGGAATGTTATTAATTCAGCCCTTGAGACTTAAGATTTTGTATTTGAAAGTGGGAAAGAGACAAATGCCTTCAAACAGCTCCTGAGCATTGACACAGAAAGTGATCAGTTCTTTCTGACTGCTTGGTTTATCTTGGATCTGGAAGGAATGAGTGCACACAGCAGCCCCGCAAGTTTGGCCTCACTGAGAACTCATGGTCCCAGCACTGTTGCTCTTGAACTGCCCTGTGTTTCAAACCTTTGGATTCCAGGATTCTTTCTCTTCACAAATTGATGTTTCAATAACACTTGGTGGTCAGTTTTAATAACATTATCACTCTGTGTTAGGAAATCACGAGGCAGTCTTAAACTGGCTATTTCTACAGGAGCCTTGGCAATTTGTGCTTTCTTTGGGCAGTGGGCTGAATGTTGCAAGAGTAATATTCTGTTACTTAAAGAACATTCTTAGCAATGAGGTAGATGCATGCAGAGTACAAATAGAAGGGAAACTTTGGAACTAAATCATAGTTTGGTCTTTTACTCCTTTGTTTCTGAGTTGTAATTTTTCGAACTATCTTTACCTTTGTGGTATAATCTGTTTCTTTTTGTGCGTTAAAACCTGGGATAAATGAGATTTTACACAAAAAAGAAAACTTGTTCACAATATGATCGTTAAATGGACAGTACTGGTTCAAATTTCCATAATTTATTTTCATGCAAGCACTTCGAAGCCTCAATGATTGCTGATTAAGAATCATTGCTAAGTATCGCTAAGTTCTCTTTATGTACAGAACAGTGTGCTAGGTACATGTTCCTAGGAAGCCTGGTAATGGGAGGGGGCACTGTACACTGTACATGGAATTAAGAGGAGGCCCTGAGGTTTCAGCATTAGGAGACTTCTGATCAAGATGCAGTAGCAGGCGGCAGATCTACCCTCTTGGTAGAAACAATAAAAAAATGGACTATATATGTAGGCTAAACAGTTTGCAAGACACTGGATATCAGGCATTGAAGGACAGTGATCTTTGAGATGAAGGAAATAAGTCAGATGAGCCTTTGACTGCCCCAGTTTACCGCCTTAAGAGAGTTTATAATTTGTATATGTATATATAAATATGTTACATATAATTTATAATTTTATTTTTTAACTTTTTAAACTTTTTTTCTAGGTTCAGGGGTACATTCACAGGTTTGTCATATAGGTTAATTGTGTGTTATGGGGGTTTGGTGTACAGCTAATTTCGTCACCCAGGTAATAAGCATAGTACTCAATAGGTAGTTTTTTGATCCTTACCCTCCTCCTACCCTCCACCCTCAAGTAAGCCTCAGTGTCTGTTGTTCCCCTATATGTGTCCGTGTGTACTCAGTGTTTAGCTCCCACTTATAAGTGAGAACATGCGGTATTTGGTTTTCTGTTTCTGTGTTAGTTTGCTTAGGATAATGGCCTCCAGCTCCATCCTTGTTGCTGCAAAGGACACGATCTCCTTCCTTTTTATGGCTGTGTAGAATTCCATAGTGTATACGTACCACATTTTCTTTATCCAGTCCATTACTGATGGGCATTTAGGTTGATTTTATGTCTTTGCTATTGTAAATAGTGCTGCCATGAACATATGTGTGCATGTGTCTTTATGGTAGAACGATTTATGTTTATTTGGGCATATACTCAATAATGAGATTTCTAGGTCAAATGGTAATTCTGTTTTAAGTTCTTTGATAAATTGCTAAACTGCTTTTCACAGTGGCTGAGCCAATTTACATTCCCACCAGCAGTGTATAAGTGTTCCCTTTTCTCTGCAACCGTGCCAACCTCTGTTACTTTTTTACTTTTTAATAATAGCCATTCTGACTTCTGTGAGATGGTATCTCATTGTAATTTTAATTTGCATTTCTCTAACGATTAGTGATGTTGAGCATTTTTCCATATGCTTGTTAGCTGCATGTATGTCTTCTTTGAAAAGTGTCTTGTTCATGTCCTTTGCCCACTTTTTAGTAGAATTGTTTGTTTTTTTCTTGTTAATGGTTTAAGTTCCTTTTGGCTATTAGAACTTTGTTGGATGTGTAGTTGGCAAATATTTTTTCCTATTCTGTAGGTTGTCTGTTTATTCTGTTGATAGTTTCTTTTGCTGTGCAAATGCCCTTTCATTTAATTAGGTCTCATTTGTCAATTTTTTTTTTTTTTTTTTTTGCAATTGCTTTGGCATCTTTGTCATGAAATCTGTGCTAGGGCTTATGTCTGGAATGGTATTTCCTAGGTCATCTTCCAGAGTTTTTATAGTTTTAGGTTTTATATTTAAATATTTAATCCATCTTGAGTTAATGTATGTATGTGGTGTAAGGAATGGGTCCAGTTCCAATCTTCTGCATATGGCTAGCCAGTTATTCCAGAACCACTGATTGAATAGAGAGTCTTTTCCCCATTGCTTGTTTTTGTCATCTTTGTCGAAGATCAGGTGATCATAGGTGTGTGGCCTTATTTCTGGGCTCTCTATTCTGTTCCATTGGTCTATGTGTCTGTTCTTGTACCAGTATCATGCTGCTTTGGTTACTGTAGCCTTGCAGTATCGTTTGAAATTAAATAATGTGATATCTTCCACTTTGTTCATTTTGCTCAGGATTGCTTTAGCTATTCAGGCTCTTTTTGGTTCTGTATGAATTTTAAAATAGTTTCTAATTCTGTGAAGAATGTCATTGGTAGTTTGATAGGAATAGCATTGAATCCATAAATTGCTTTGGGCAGTATGGCCATTTTAACAATATCGATTCTTTCAATCCATGAACATGGAATATTTTTCCAGTTGTTTGTGTCATCTCTGATTTCTTTGAGCAGTGTTTTGTAATTCTCATTATAGAGATCTTTCACCTTCCTGGTTATCTGTATTCCTAAGTATTTTATTCTTTTTGTGGCAATTGTGAATGGGATTGCCTTTCTGATTTGGCTTTCAGTTTGGACATTGCTGATGTATAAATGCTACTGATTTTTGTACATCAATTTTCTATCCTGAAACTTTGCCGAAGTTGTTTATCAGCTCTAAGTGCTTTGGGGTAAATGCTATAAGGTTTGATACATCTAGAATTATGTCATCTGCAAATAGAGATAATTTGACTTCTGCCCTTTCTATTTGGATGCCTTCTATTTTTTTCTCTCATCTGATTGCTCTGGCTAGGATTTCCAGTACTTTGTTGAATATGAGTGGTGAGAGTGGCATTCTTGTCTTGTTCTGGTTCTCAAGGGGAATGGTTTCAGCTTTTGCCCACTCAGTATGAAATTGAGAGCCATGTCTTGAACCCAGAGACTATGTCCAGAGCTCATGCTCTAAACCATTCTGCATATGCAATAAATGTTAGTATATGTTAATAGAGGGCATGGCATAAATGTTAGTATATGTTAATAGAGGGCATGGAATAGAAGTCAGAGACCACTCTGCCATATGCAAACTGAGTTGTGCTGGCCTCTGCCCTCTCTGCTTCAGATAATAGCAGAGTTCTCTTTAATGGGATGAGCACAGTTTGGATCTAACTTGTAACTTTCCAACTATGTGAATTTGGGTAGGTCCTCACTTCCCAAGACTCAGTGTCCATAGACATGTCTTGCTGAGCTGCCCAGTGGTTAGCATTAGTTGGAGTGGACCTTCCCGTGGTGGTGGAAGTCAGCCCCAGGACCAGACCCTTCTTTTCCTGTTAGTCTTTCTGACATTTCCTGCTGTTTCCCCCTTTTGTACAGTCGAGAGAAGTGAGGTGGGATTTGGTTAAATTACTCACCCGAATCCCCTCTGGTGAGTCAAGGAGAGGCTGGAACAGGAGTTGGCAGAGCTCTGCTCTTGGCATGCAGCTGTGACATTCCCAGTGGCCAGTGCTTCGTGCTTACACATGTTCTGCATTTCAGCCTCTAATCTCAGTATGTAAGGGGAGAATCAAACTGGCCTCATTTGAACGTGATGAAAACCCTTCACCTGCCCATGTGGGAATTCTGCCTGAGAGCGGACTCTGATTAGTCATGTGATGCATGCCTGGCAGCTTCACTTCGATTTCCACCTTCTTGCTTTAAGGATTGGGTGGGGTCAACCAAGTTCTTCAGACTGTTGATATTTAGTTCTGCTTTCACGTTGCCTTTTTCTCTTATTCAAGCAAACCTAGACTGAATTTCTAAACTCCTCTGAGAGAGTAATAGGGGAAGCAGCCCTGGATCCTGCATTTCTGCCTTATAATGGAGAGGGGGCGTTCTGAGTGGCAAGAGGTCTCTTGTCATGGAAAGGGAGCTGCCGGCTTTGGTGTGGTTGGAATCTCATGGTCAGGGCTCTGTGACCTTGGACTTTACCACTGGGAGCCTCAGTTTCCTTCTCTCTTAAGGCCCAGAACATGGTAGATATTCAATAAAGCCTGATTCTCCTTTCCTTGCCTTTTGCTGAATGTAGTAACAGATCACACTGAAAGATCTGAACTCTCTCCCCTTCTCTTCTCCCCCTCTGCCACCAGGACCCATTAGACACACATGGGAGCTGCCTGGTTGGGGTTCCTCGGGGTGTGGCTTTGGACCATGGAGGAAAGCCACCTTCTCAGCCACTGCTGACACCAAAGCATAGGGGTCTACAGGCCTGGGACCTAAACATACCACAGGGTCTCTACCAGCCCTCCACTGGGGAGAGCTGAAGCTCAGCTGATGGCTTTGGCCCTGCACAGCCACACTCTTCACAAGGACCTTCTGCAGTGTCTCCTGACCCTTGTGTTACCAGAGCCCAGATGCCCATGGCCAGGGCCTGTGCCTTCCATCTTGGCTCCTTTCAAACTAACACCAGAAGGTACCACTCTCGTGTCACCGTGCCCTCAGGGCCAGTCTCCACAGCAGGACTTTATGTCTCCCCACATCAGTGGAGGGCCTTCTCTTATCTGCCCCCAGCTGCCCTGTTTCTCCTTAATGTGTTCCAGAATTTCATGAAGAACAGAAACAGCCAAAGCGGAGTGCAAAAAAAAAAAAATCTACAAAATTGGAGTGCAGTGAAGTCTCAAAAACCTAGCACAACGATAAGGTTATCAGCAAACACGTGCTGATCCTTCCTTTCACATTAGATGTGGAGCTGCTCTTTGCTGCTTGGAGATGTAATCCAGCCGGGCAGTGACTGAGCGATTATATTTAATGATTGCATAAGGGAACACTGAGACAATTGGAAGTGTTTGTAAATTTTTTCAGAAAGTGATGTGAGGCAGAGCCCCCTGCTTATTCAGTAGACTTTGTCCCAGGACTAACTCCTCAGGGAGATTCAACACCACCTCATTTATCTGGCATCAACCAACCTTGGAACAGAGCCAAGGCCTGAAATAAACAAATCAGATCTCTGGGAATCCCAAAGAGATGTTGCAAAGCCTGCATGCTGGAGCTCAAGTCCTTGCTCCACTCCTGAAGGAGCCCATGGCTTCTGTTCCTGCTTGTTCCATGTGGCTCCTGGTTTCTGTGGGCTGCAGAGGAAGGGCACAGGGATTGTGAATGCAGACAGCTAAGAGCACTCAGGAGCCAAAGACCAAGGAAGATCCAGAAGAACTATGAAAAAAAAAAAAAAAAAAAAAAACCAGATGAGGCCAGGCGCGGTGGCTCATGCCTGTAATCCCAGCACGTTGGGAGGCCGAGGTGGGCAGATCATGAGGTCAGGAGATCAAGACCATTCTGGCCAACATGGTAAAACCCCGTCTCTACTAAAAATACAAAAATTAGTTGGGTGTTGTGGTGTGCACCTGTAGTCCTAGCTTCTCGGGAAACTGAGGCAGGAGAATTGCTTGAACCCAGGAGGCAGAGGTTGCAGTGAGCTGAGATCATGCCATTGTACTTCAGCCTGGGTGCTGGGTGACTGACTGAGACTCTTCCTGGAAAAAACAAACAAACAAAACAAAACAAAACAAAAAACCCAGCCAAAAAAAAAAAAAACAGACTGAAAAATCCAAGAGCACAGTAGGCTCCTGCCCAGCCCTAGCGGGGACTCGAAGCTCATCTGCAACAGTCCTCCAGGCAAAGTGGGCACCAGGCAGGCAACAGGCTGGTACAGCAGAGACCGTCACTCGAGGATCTCCCCTCCAACCTGGATACTGCAGACTTACTGTTCCCTGGAATAACAGAGATGGTGTTTGTTTCAGTACTTAGCTTCTCACAGCAACCCCCGAGACATGTACCTTTCACTACAGACCAGTAGGTCAGCTGACTTAGATCTGATGTGGCAGAGGCCCTTTTGCTTCCTATACAGTTTCTTAAGATGCAGAACCATGAAAAATTCTGGCTAGTGCTTGGGTCATGGATAGCTGAGTCCAGCTGGCTGGGATTGCATTTGTGGGCAGGACAGGGTCGAGCTGAGCCTCACCATAATGCCAAATGACTTGTGGGTAGGTGGAAGGAGTTCAGGCACGGTCCGTACTCAGAGAGTCCAAGGCTGGATCTGGAAAACTTCCCAAGAAGGATCTGTCTGGGGTCCAAGTGTCAATATGGCCCCCTAGTAGAAGGGCCTTCTCAGTGGTTACTAAGACAACTTTATCAGCCAGACTCTTTGCTCAAGAGTCTCATTTTTCCAGGGCATCAACTGGTTTCTGACCAACTCCCTTTCTTTTTATTTTATTGGTCAGAGATATGTTTCCCTGGAAGGGTCGAGACCCTTCAAGAAAAATACCAAAGTTCTGGGGCTTTGGATTAAAGCCTAGGCTTCTCCTCTCCTCTGCTGTCGCTTTCTGAGCATTCTGCTGACCCTAACCTATTTGGCTGTAGGGATTTACAAGACAGCACAATAAAAATCACCTTGTGATTATAAATGATTCAACTTTGAAAGAACCTTGCTCCAAGATTAGAGGAATCAGCTCTTATTTTTTGGAAAAAAAAATCATTTTTGACTCCTTGACATTCTCTGAGTCCCTGCTATGAAGAATCACTAGGGACGTGTATAGATGTTGTCACCTTTAATCCTCCAATAGTCCTGTGAGTAGGAGTTATTTTCCCATGGAAGGACAAACAAGGCCAGAAGTAAGATGTTATTTCTCCAGATCTACTAAAAGGCAGAGGCAAAGGTTCTACAGGCCTTCCAAATGAAGGCTATTATCCCTAATTCAGGACTTTGCCCCCTTTTTTTGGCAGGTGATAACTTTCTTCCCTGGCCCTCTGGGTTCCGTGTTAATGAATGTTCTACACTTAACCCTCATTTAACATAAGACCATGGCTTTTAAACAAGCCTCTGTCTTTTGATGTTAATCTGTGGTTATTGGGAAAAATTGCTCCCCAGTGAGAAAGTCCATATGTCATCTTTGTGAGTGTCCTAGGTTAGTAGGTCCTATCTTGTCAGGCAAATTAGAGGGGGAGAGTAGCCAGCAGTAAAACTGACGCTCATCACTGATAAGGAAAAGAGAGATTGCTAAAATGACCCAGGGATAATCCATTTTATTTGGCAACATTCCTTTGAGGGTCTCAGCCCAAAATTTTTAAGGGCATAAACAAGGAGATTATAAATTTCATAAGGAATGGATAGCAGCCAGACATATGAGAGAATAATGGACAGAACTGGCATAGATCTTGGGCCAATTTGCCAAATTTTGAATCCACTGTATGTTGTTTAACGTTCTCATTTTACTCTCCCTTGAGACAGTTCATAACTCTCCAGAATGATTCACCCCATATCCCAGCAAGAAACACGAAGGTTGGTGGTGGGGAGATGAAGTTTTACAAGTTGACTTCTCAATGTGTGACCTTCTTAGTGAAGATTATTTTGGATGCAGGTAAAAGAGGTCAATTATAAACTTTCTCCAGAATGAAGAATCAATCTTAAGGAGGAAGGGCAGAGAGAGAGAAAAAAAAATGGAGAGAGAGAGAGGGAAAAAGAAGTTCTGGAATTTAGGTCTCATGAGAATCAGGGACTGGGAAGGTGTCTGGAGTTCCTGAATCTGTGCTAGGGGGTCTCTCCATCTCTTGGGAACCATAGTCTCAGCCTTTGCATCTCTTGGTGTCTGCCCATTCTCCTTGCTCTTCTCTGCCTTTGAGGCTGTCTGTTGCTATGGAATTTATAGCATCTCTTTTCCGGCCACACTGTGAGATGGTGTTTCTCAGATCAAATGCTGAATCCCCATCTCAGTTGAGTCAGAGTCCTTCCCAACCCAGCCATTTCTGGTTAGGAAATGGGGTCACGTGTCATGAACATGTCAGTGGACGCCTCATCTCTGTGGGTGCTGAGAGTTCCCAAAGAATAGCAGCTGAGCAGGTATCTATTAGAATGTGTGTGGTAGTTTTTAAAATATTTTCTAATACTTTGAAGCTTGCATATAGAAGTGGAGTTTCATTTTGTATGTTGATCTTCTATTCAACAACCTAGTTAAATTGCCACATTAATTCTAACAATCTACTTGTAGCTCTTTTGGGTTTCCTATGAAGACAGTCAAATCATCTGAGAAAAATGTTAGCTTTGCTTCTTCCTTTTCAATCATTTACATTTGTTTCTTTGTCTATATGATCTAAGTGCCAAGAACTTCCAGTGCAATGGTTAAAGGAAGTGGTTCGTAACAGGCACCTGTATTTTATCCTTGACTTTACTGTAATTTCACCATTAAAGATATTATCTGGTGTGAGACTTGTACAGATAATCTTTATTATGTTAAGGAAAAGCCTGTTTTACTCTTCATTTATAAATAGTTTTGTGCATGTGTATATTTATTTGATTGGTTTTGAAATTTAAATATATTCATTTTATGGAATTATTTATCTGCATTTATTTTATTGAGATGATTGCACATTTTCTTCCCTTTAATCTGTTAATGTGGTGAATTTACATTAACAGATTTTCTAATATTAACAAATCTTGAGTTTCAGGATATCTACAACTCAGTCATGATGTATGTTTGTGTATTTAAAAAGCTGCTGATTTCACTTGCTAATATTTGTTTAGGGTTTTCTGCTCTGTGATTATGAGTGAGGTTGGCCTCTGCTATTCTTTTCTAGGGGTGTCCTTAATCTAGTTTGGATATCCAGGCTATATCACACTCATTAAATAACTTGAAGGCGTTCCTTATTTTTCTGTTCTCTGGAAGAGTTTGTATAGAATTGAATTATCTCTTGCTTGAATATTTGTTACAAATATAACTACAAGGCTAAACAGACCTTGTGGTTTCTTTCTGAGAACATGTAAAGTGATTGGTTCTGTTTCTTTCCTGGTTATAAGCTATTCAGATTTTCTGTTCTTCTTGAGTCTGTTTTGCTGATTTTTATTCTCCTAGTAATTTGTACATTTCTTCTTCGTTTTAAAATGTATCAACCATAAAGTCTATGGTACCCTGTTCTCTTTGTAACCCTTGCTGTATGGGTAGTTACGCTCCTTTGCCATTCCTAATATTGTTTATTTTCCACAGCTGTCTTGTCATTTGATCTATTTTATATATTTTTTCAAATAATAAACTTTTGGCTTTGTTCATCCTCTCCACTATATCTGGCTTTTCTATTTTATTGATTTTTATTACTTCTTTTCTTTTGAGACAAGGTTTCACTGTGTCACCCAGGTTAGAGTGCAATAGCGCGATCACAGCTCATTGCAACCTGGACTTCTTAGGCTCAAGTGATCCTCCCACCTCAGCCTCCCTGGTAGCTGGGATTACAGTTGCGTGCTATCATGCCCAGCTAATTTTTTAAATTTGTGTAGAAATTGGGGCTTCACTATATTGTCCAGGCTAGTCTCAAACTCCTGGGCTAAAACTATCATCCTGCTTCAGCCTCCCAGAATGTTGGGATTACAGACATGAGCGACCATGCCTGGCCATTACTCATTTTCTTCTACTTTCTTTGGGTTTATTCTCCTGGTCCTCCTATAATATCTTAATTTCAATGTTGTCTTATTTTCTCCATTTCTCTTTTTCTGTTATAAGCATTTAAAGTGATAACTTTTCTTTTTAAATGCGGCTTTGGTTATATCAACCATGATTTGATATATAAGATTTTCAGTTTATTGATTCTAAATTTATTTTTATTTTTATGGTGACTCATTTGACCCATGAATTAGTTGAGTATGTTTTTCAGTTTTCTAATGGCTGGTGTTTAAAAACATAGCCAACATTTGTTGAATTCTTATTATATGTCAAATATCTGTCTTTACACTCTACATCATCAACATAAATTCTCACAATGGCCCTGCAGAGAAGGACTGTTCTGACCCCAATATCATATATGTGAAAAGTGGGACACTGGGAGTTTAAGCAAGTTGCCCAAGATCACACAGCTCCTGAGTTGGCAGAGCTGAGCTTCAAATCCAGGCTGTTTGGCGAGGGAGTATAACTACTGTACACTAGTGAGTTTTTTTAAGTTACAGTTCTTGTTGTTATTATTTTAATTACTGATATGTATATTTAGTTAATTTCACATAGTCAGAGGAAATGGCCGATATCATAAAGATTTTTTGAAAATTTTTTATGGCCTGTTCTATGGTCTAGAGCCTGGTCAATTTCCATGTGTGCCTCGAAGGAGGGTGTCTTCTGTAATTGGATGCAGGGTTTCAAATGTGACCAATAGATCAAGCTTCTTAGTAGCATTATTCAAATATGCCCTGTTCTTACTGAGGTTTTGGCCTGTCTGATCTATCAATTATTGAGAGATGTGTGCTGAACTCTCCCACTGTTAATAGTGGATTTGTCAGTGTGTTAGTCCACTTTTACACTGCTATAAGGAACTACCTGAGACTGGATAATTTATGAAAAAAAAAAGGTTTAATTAACTCACAGTTCCACAGGCTCTACAGGAAGTGTGGGTTGCCTGGCCTCAGGAAGCTTACAATCACCGTGGAAGGTGAAGGGGAAGCAATCATGTCTTACCATGGCAGAGCAAGGGTGACAGAGAGAGGTTGTGGGGGAGCCACACACTTTTAGGTGATCAGATCTCATGAAAACTCACTTGTTATCACAAGAACAACAAGGGGGAAGTCCACCCCATGATCCAGTCACTTCCCACCAGACCCCTGCTCCAGTTGGATGTGAGATTTGGGTAGGGACACAAACCCAGACTATTTCAGTGTCTTTTTGTAATTTTATCAATTTCAGTCTCATTATTTTGATATTGTGTTATTAGATGTTTATAAGCTTAAAATTGTTATATTTTCCTAGTGAATTGAGTCTTCAATCTTTATTTAGTGACTCCCTTTATCAATAGCAATGCCTTAAAATTTATTTTGTCTGATATTAATATAAGGACAAAAGCCTCCATTTGGTTGGTATTTACCTGTTATATCCTTATACTTTCAACTTTTCTGTGTTTATGTGTCTTATAAACAACATTTGTCTATTTTTAAAATTAAATTTACCTTGACAATCTCATGGCAATCTCATTGATACTTTGACAATGTGTTTAGTCTAAGTAATTATTGTCATCACTGATACATTTGAATTCATGTTTTCTATCTTACTCTTATTTTCTATTTGTTGAGTCTTTGCTTGTTTGGACTTACAGCTTTCAGCTTTATGGTGTTTATGTTTCCTTTCCATTTTTCCCTTTTCTGGTTTTCACTCTACTTATGCGCATTTTGTGGCCACCCTGGCAATTTTAACATGCACATTTAACTTACAAAGTCTAAAGTTAATTATTGGCATTCTTTTCTCCCAACAACAGAAGAACTTAGATTGCTTTAACTGATCACCAGCTCCCACCCTCTAAACTATTGCTGTTCACTACTTCAGTACTGTTTTTGCTTTCCACAGTTTTCAGTATTATGTTTTTTAATCCCATAAATTACCCATCATATTTATTATATGGAATCATTTTTTCTTTAGAGTTACCACCATTTACCAGTTTATTTGCTCACAATTTCTTCTTGCATCTCTGTAGTCATTTCCTGGTTTCTGGAGCAATTTCTTCTAAACACCATTTATTGTGGGTCTGTAGTTTTTGCCTGAATCTGTCTGTTTCATCTCAATCTAGAAAGGTTACATATTGTTCAGTATAGAATTCATTGTTGATAGTTATTATCCTCAGCACTTTGAAGTTTTGCCTGTCTGGATTTTCTTGTTGCTGAGGAATCAGCCTCTAATAGTAATTTTCCATGGCAATCTATTTTTTCTTTCTGTTTCTTTTAAGATATTTTATTTGCTGTGATGACCTATGGTTTCACTACAACATTCATAAATTTGGTTGTATTCTTCTTGGATTCATTTGCGATTGATAGATATGTGGATTTGTGTCACTAACAATTCTGTAACATTTTATTCAAAACATTTTATTCAGAATATTGAAAATGACATTCTGCCACTGTCATTTTGAATATTGTTTTCCATGTTCTTTGTATTATCTCCTTCTAGGTATATTAGTCTATATCAATATCTGCTGCCTCTGCAGTTTTGATTCTGTTGATTTTTTAATCTTCTGCTCATCTTTTATTTGCTCTTGTGAATAAGTCGGTGAATAAGCCTGTGAATAAGTAGGTGGATGGTGCAGTACTGACTGCCTCTTTCATTCTCAGCCCTCAGTAAGCCCTTCACTGTCTGCCCCATCCCCCACCCCCAGCTAGTCCACCTCTCTCTCTCTCTCTCTCTCTCTCTCTCTCTCTCTGTCTCTCTCTCTCACCACCTATGGTCTGTGCTCCACTCAGCAGCTGGAGTCATCTTTTAAAATCACAAATAATCTTACTCCAAAGCTTACAATTTATTTTTAACTTTGTATTGCACCTAAACTAACATAAAATCAATCCCCAAGATGGCTGTTGAGGCCCCGGGTGACTTGACCCCTGTCTGCCCCCAAAGGCTTTTCTTTGGGCCCCTCCCCCTCACTCACTACCTCCAGCCCAGCCTTCTTTCCAGGCCCAGGACATTCTGTGCCCCTTCATGCCTCAGGGCGTTTGCACAGGCTGCTCCCTCAGCTGGAACAAGAGTCCTCCCATTCCCAGATTGGCTGAATTCCCTTCTTTACGTTTCCAAGTTAAGCAAGCCCTCTGAAAACTTTCTCTGGCATCCAGGTTGGAGGTGGTTTCTCTGCTATTTTTTTTCTCACAGAACCTCCCTGCCCCCACCTTTTCCTTTCTGGAACTTGCCACAGATTTTTAATTACCTATGGTATTTGTCTACCTGGCCAATGCCTGTCTCTCTCATGAGGACAGGGCCATGGCTGTAGTTCACTATGGGCAGCGTCGTGCCTAAGATGGAGGGAGCCTTCGTATGTATTTGGGGACAGGATCCATGAAGGAACTCCCTCCTGTCCTGCCCACTCTGTCCAGTGAATAAATCCTGAGAGTGTAGGGCAGCAGCGACAGCGTCCCCTCAAAGCATGCGGCAGGATGGGGCAACCTGCCATCACTCCACTGGACTCAGAATTCTGAATTCAGGAGACCCAACCGAGATCTCAGCCATCACAGGACAGGTTGCAGTGAATCTCCACGCTTACAGGTCCCCTCACATACGGGTTCTGCACCGCTGGGTATGGTGGAGGTCATAGGCGTAAAGTTAGTGCAACTTGAAGACACGGTGCTTCCTGGTTGATGGGTCAGTCTCTGTATTTTTAATTGGCATCCTCTAACATATAAGATAAGATTGATTTCATCTGTTTCATCTTCTTCAGATTAACAGAATATACCCTCATTTGTTTAAAAAGGGGAAAGAACGCCTGTTTCTAATTTGTTCGGATACATTTATTAAATGTAATCATATAGTAAAAAATTCAGCAATGTTAAAAACAGCAGGAAAATATTAAACTTTCCATGTACAAAGTTTGGATCATAAAATATGTTTCATGGGGCTCTCACTGAAATGGGACACAACCTTAATGACAGTCACAATTAGTTGCTAAGAGGGTCGATGTAACCCAGAAGGCAGAAAGCAGAGGAGCTGTCTACCGAGCGTGCGCTTGCTTCCCAGAGCCCAGGTTCTGGCTGCTTCCCTCTGAGGATTCCGCTGGCGTTTGGAACACGGGTTTAGAGTTCCCTCTGTCTAGCCTGTGTTTCTTTCTCTCCTGCTTAGGAATAAAGTAAGCTCATGGAAAATCTTATTCACTTTTTTTTTTCAGATGAAACCTGTTTCTTCCACTACTGCCCTTTTATTCCCACCACCCATCGACCCCACCAAGGGTATACAAATGAATATTTCCACTCCGGAGTCCAACGTAGAAAAGAGAAAATTTTCATTTTGTAATGAAAACCTAAGGTGCTACTTACTGAGTGCCTTGAGTTGATGGCTTAGACTCCAAAAGATTTGTTCATATTGGAGAAGCAGTTAACATTGATTTATTTCTGGTCATGAACAGTCAGGGTTTGAGATAATACCTCCCACACTCTGTATTCATCTGCGCTGGCTGCTATACAAAGTGCCATAGACTAGGTGGATTAAACAATAGGAATTTCTTTTCTCACAACTCTGGAGCTGGAAGCGTGGGATCCAGGTGTGGGTAGGGTTGGTCTCTGCTGAGGCTCTCTTCTTGGCTTGTGGATGACCATCTCTTGCCTGTGTCATGTCCCTCTGTGTGTGTCTGGGTCCTGATGTCCTCTTATAAGGACACCAGTCAATATTGGATTAGGGCTGCCGATTTATCTGCTTTAATCTTAACTACCCCTTTTAAGGTCTTGTTTTGAAATACAGCCACATTCTGAGGTTGTGGGGGTTAGCATTTCAACATAAGAATTTTGTGGGGGGCCGGGGTGGTGGCTCATGCCGGTAATCCCAGCACTCTGGGGGGCCGAGGTGGGCAGATCACCTAAAGTCAGTAGTTTGAGACTAGCCTGGCCAACAAGGTGAAACCCCGTCTCTACTAAAAACACAAAAAAAGCCCGGCACAGTTGCAGGTGCCTGTAATCCCAGTTACTTTGGAGACTGAGGCAGGAGAATCTCTTGAACCTGGGAGGCGGAGGTTGCAGTGAGCTGAGACTGTGCCATTGCACTCTAGCCTGGGTGACAGAGCAAGACTTCATCTCAAAAAAAAAAAAAAGAATTTTGAGGGGACACAATGTAACTCATAGTGCCTGCGTACGTGTGCACACACACTCTCTCTCTCTCATGCATACACTCTATACTTTTCTATAGGCCTCTTCCAACTAAATGTTTAGTTTTAATCTGAGATATAGCAAGGCCCCAGTGATTAGGTCTTGCAATGAAGAGATTCCCAGTGGAGACATATGAGGCGAGAGCCCCGTGCACCATTAGCAAGGCATCATTGGCCACGTGTCAGCCCTGGGGAGACCTGGCTGGCCCAGCACACAGGCCAGTCTGTGTGTGGAATGGTCCCTGACAACTGGAACAACCACTATTGGTTCAGCGGCCCTCATGCTGTAATCAGCACCACCTCAGCTGGGAAGGACAGGGATGTGCTTTTAGGGAACTGAACCCCCAGGCTTCCATTCAGTCGGCAGCTCCAAAGGGACACAGAAGCCTGTGGATCGTGTGTGATGTGGCAGCCTCTGCTGAGCAGGCATCTGTGGCACCCTGGTTAAAGCCAAGACAATTCAGAGGCTGAGAGAAATGAAATCGAATCCCCAGGGGACTGAGGGAGCCCATGGGCCACAGATGGAAGGAAAATGCCCCGTGGCAGGAGTGGGAGTGGAGAGCATGAAATGCAAGCATGGCAATTTCATCAGAATGCTTCGGATTCCTCTGGACAATGCCATGGAGGACCCTGGGCATCCTGGGACATCAAGGAGCCTGTGCTTCCTCCGGGACAGTTGCAGTTTCTCATCCGTTGACTCCTGGAGGGCTGCACTGGAGAGGAGAATATTTGGCACCTGACATGACTTCCTGTGGAGCAGTCCCTGCCCTGCCCTGCCCTTCCCTGGGAGCTAGTAGGTCTTTTCTACCTGCGGCAAAAGTAGACTTGATCGAGATACCTCATCCTGAGATTGGCTTGCTCAGGCCTACATGGCCCCTCCAGGCAGACAAGACCCCTCATGTGTTGCCTCTGAATCAAACACAGGGCCCAGGCAGATGGAGCTCCAGGGACAGAGTAGGGGAAACCTTGGAATCTTGCTTGGCCGAGTGTGGATGGCCTTTTCGGTTAACTCAAGGTTTGAGGGAGATGGCAGAGGGTTGATGGAGGACTGCAGGGCAACTCCATGTGGCTCTGCACTCAGCCCTCTCTCTCCTGAGCCTGAGGCCACAGCCCTGCCCTGCACCATGAGCCCCAGGCAGGAGGCTTTTGGCTCTTGACCCAGCTCCCCTGGGGCCTGGGGTGATGTTCAGCTTCAGAGGTCACCCTGTTTTTCTTGGGCATTGGCTCAAAGTCCCTTTAAGTGCAAAGTCTTTGTTCCTTGTTTTCTCCTTCTCCGCTTCCTCCCCCTGTAAAGAGCTGGTGGCCAATTGTCACTGGGGCCCAGGAGAGGCTTCTTTCCCTCTTACGTCTTTGTCCTTAGCTGCACCTGTCCTGGTCTTTTATGAGGTGTGGCCATCTCCATGATGGGCTGATTAGAGGTTCACTTCACATTCTTTGGGAGAGCTTGAGTTACCCCTAGTTGCCGTTTCTAGCCTACCTCCCCATCACCCCTGAGAATCAGGGATGTTGGGACACTGCCCAGTATCAGCATTCGGCACCCCAGGCTATAGAAGCTGAGGCAAGGTTTACATTCACCATTCTCTACCCACTCTTTTCAGCCATAACTGCATATATCATTAGCTGTGTTCAGTAAGGGCCAAGCAAGACCAGGATCTCAGAGTCAAAGTTGGGCACCACGTAGAGGCCAGAGTAGCACATGGCAGGAGTTGGGGACAGATGGGAAAATTGCTACCCAAGGCCACAGGTGATCCCAGCCCAGATCCAGGGGCTAGAAGGGAGAAGTATAAGGCTGCCTGTCTTAAATAAAGGGCAAGGGGCTAGAAAGTGAAGGTGGTGGGTGGGACAACTGTTTTAAGCATAGAGGTAGGGACACCTTCCTTGCAGTAAAACTACTTTGGACCTGAGATGAGAATGAAACCAGGGAGCCCCATGGAGGTCTGAGGGGAGTGTTCCAGACAGTGGGAACAGGATTGTAAAACCCCAGGGAAGTAGGCAAGCCAGTGTGGCCAGAATGGACCCCAACAAGGTTCAGGGAAACCTCACTGAACTTCAGCTTTCTCATCCTGAAAACTGGAGTGATGCGATGTGAAAAGTAGAAACGACACGTTGTATGTGGCGCATATGAAAGTTGACCCTCAGTAATGGCCTCCATGACCGTGCTTCTCTGGGCACACACTGTGATGCTGGTCTGTAAAGACTTGTGAAGGTCTTCTCTAACTGTCCCTTCAATGTGCAGTCATAGCCTCCTCCTCTCAGAACATTCCATGGCTCCCTTTTACCCAGATCAGCTCCATTGTTGGCTCTTGGGTCTTTCATTTCCTCCCCCACCAATCCCGCCAACTCCTTCCTCCATCCTTGTGATCCTTGGTCCCATCCTGAGCCTCTTTCTTGGGGTTTTTCTCAGACACCCATTTGCCTTCTGCCTTGGAAGGTTGTGAATGACATTTTTCTTTCTTTCTTTTTTAAATAAATGTTCTGGTTATTGTTTTTACAGTGCCTGTGTATCGCTTTTAGTAATTAATACAAAAAATCCAAAAAGTTCATTTTTTTTTCACAAATAAGACTTTTTTTTGCCACTATTATAAGTCTGAATTTTAAACACATTCTTGGACTGGTGGTTCATATCTATCAGCTCGTTCAACTTTAGCACCTGTCTCGTCCCCAGTGGCTTTTCCAGAACTACTGCTCACCGTGAAGCTCCATGAGTTTTCCCAATTCAAACTTGGGCCTCTTCAGCAGTTTTAGTTTTCTAACGAAGACGTCATGGGGAGGATAGGTAGATTGGCAAGGCTTTTCTGTGTCTTTCCGATGCTGTCTGGAATCAATTTATTGATCACTTCTTTCACGTCGTTTGTCTGCTCCTCTCGGGTCATGATTTCCATCATCTTCTTCCGGATTTGGCGGACCTGTCGGTGCTGAGCATAAGAGGTCTTCCGCATCTGAATTGTTGCATTTTTTAGTAAAACCAACACAAAATAGATGAAGCAAGTAACCATTGGTAGTCTTGACGTCAACATGAGCTTCAATCACTGTCTGCCATTTTTTGACCATGGAACACATTTTGTCATGGGTAAGATCCATGCCATGGAAGTTAGTCAGGCAGTTTTTGCCCTGAACATCTTCAGTAATCAGCTTGAATTTCCTAAATGCAACTTCATCATTCTGCAAATCAGCAAG